>QXTE01000236.1:244709-257466 GCA_003942145.1 Platysternon megacephalum | reverse complement strand
GAGCGTTTACCTCATTTCCCCCCTTCCCAGCTCTGACGCCTCAGAGCCTTGCCTGTGTCCCCGTTCCCCATTCTCATTCCCCATTCCCTATTTCCCACCTCCTCCTTCTTAGTAGGCCCAGCACCTCTTGCCATGCACGCCCACAATCCCACCCCTTACAACTTAGGGTCATGTTCCATTTTGGGTCTTGGGGTCTTCATTCCACCTCTTTTGTACCCCATGGGAGCGGTAAGGAGTGAGGTTGTGCTGCGGTCAGGGATGGGCATTTCTTTGGTCTTTTAGTATTTTATATATTCCCCGCAAGCCTCTTTGCCCCTCCTGACTGGTTGTTTGACTTGCCTTGAGATAGGGATTGAGGCAATCTTAAAGTGTGCTCGGAGTAACACTTTAACCGCTCTTATCTTATCTAACAAATTCAGCTGACTAGGCAGACGCAACAGCACAGTGTCTTTGTCCTTTGTATACACATATAAGAGTATCAAAAAGACAAACCCAAAATTCTATCCCAGGCTAACAAACAGACCTCTATACTAACAGTTTGTATCTGCCATAGTAAAGACCTGGGTTCCATACCCAAGCAGCTTGAAGTTACCTAGTGTAACCTTTCTGTTCAGGTTTCAGTGGTAGCCGTGTTAGTCTGTATCAGCAAAAAAAATGAGGAGTCCTTGTGGCACCTTAGAGACTAACAAATTTATTTGGGCATAAGCTTTTGTGGGCTAGAACCCACTTCATCAGATGTATGAAGTAAAAAATACAGGAGCAGGTATAAATATATGAAAGGATGGGGGCGCTTTACCAAGTGTTAGGTCAGTCTAACAAGATAAATCAATTAACAGCAGGATACCAAGGGAGGAAAAATAACTTTTGAAGTGGTAAGAGAGTGCCCATTACAGACAGTTGACAAGAAGGTGTGAGTAACAGTAACAGGAGAAATTAGTATTGGGGAAATTAAGTTTAGGTTTTGTAATGACCCAACTACTCCCAGTCTTTATTCAGGCCTAATCTGATTAATTGGGTTAGGGTTAGGGTTAGGTTCTAGCCCACGAAAGTTTATGCTCAAATAAATTTGTTAGTCTCTAAGGTGCCACAAGGACTCCTCCTTTTCTTTCTGTTCACTTATTTGTAAAATGGGAGGAGGTAATGTCTGATTACTGTCTAGGGCTGCGATATGAGGCCTTGATCAGTAATAAGGGCTGTGAAATGCATGGAAATATAAACAGCGGTCAATAGAGATTAGCTCAGAATTCATGGTCTCTTGCTTCCCAGCTCAGTGCACTTTCCTCTAGACTATGGGCAGGGGAGTTGCTCTAGGTAGCATGTCTGGATGTGCCTTTGCAGTGAAGTGGAAAAGGCAACCTAACTCAGCTAAAGTGTGGAATGACCCACAAGCTCCAGTACATGTGTGAGGTACATTCTTACCACCACGTTGTGCTGAGCATGGTTACATGGTGATTTAAATGCTAACAGCTGCCTAGAGCCCTGTCTACACTAGCAGTTTGAGCAGTGCTACCAGTGCTGGAGCTGAGGCATGGTGGGAAACTGTAGCAGAAATATCCTAGAATGGGCAGATCTCTACCCATCCTCTTCTTGCCATTACCTCCCATTACCATCCTCCTTTTTCCCTGTGGGGCCAGGGCCTGCTCTGTCTTGGGTGAGGTTTACATGAAAGCTTATGCTCAAATAAATCTGTTAGTCTCTAAGGTGCCACAAGTACTCCTGTTCTTTTTTCATGGGACTGTGTGAGGAGCTCGCCCCCACCCTGCGGTGCAAGGACACGAGATTGAGAGCTGCCCTGCCGGTGGAGAAGCGAGTGGCTATTGCAATCTGGAAGCTGGCAACTCCAGACAGCTACCGATCGGTTGCGAACCAGTTTGGAGTCAGAAAGTCAACCGTTGGAATCGTGCTGATGCAAGTTTGCAGGGCCATTAATCGCATCCTGCTCAGAAGAACCGTGACTCCAGGTAACGTGCAGGACATTGTGGATGGCTTTGCACAAATGGGTTTCCCTAACTGTGGAGGGGCAATAGATGGGATGCATATTCCTATTCTGGCACCACCCCACCTAGCATCCAAGTACGTTAATCGGAAGGGGTATTTCTCTATGGTTCTCCAGGCGGTTGTGGATCACCGTGGGCGTTTCATTGACATTAACACAGGCTGGCCCGGAAAGGTGCATGACGCACGCATCTTTCGGAACACTGGCCTGTTCAGGAAGCTGCAGGCCGGGACTTTTTTCCAAGAGCGGAAGATCACAGTAGGGGAAGTCGAAATGCCCATTGTGATCCTTGGAGACCCCACTTACCCGTTAATGCCGTGGCTCATGAAACCCTACACAGGGTACCTTGACAGAAGGAACGGTTCAACTACAGGCTGAGCCGGTGCCGAATGACTGTGGAGTGTGCTTTTGGCCGTTTAAAGGACCGCTGGCGATCTCTGTATGGGAAGCTGGACTTGGCCGAAAACAGCATCCCCGCGGTTATATCCGCGTGCTGTACCCTCCATAATATTTGTGAAGGGAAGGGTGAAAGATTCAGTCAGGCATGGACCTCCGATGTTCAACACCTGGAGGCTGAATTTGCACAGCCAGAGAGCAGGGCTATTAGACGGGCCCAGAACGGGGCTGCAAGGATTAGGGATGCCTTGAGGGAGCAATTTGAGGCTGAAAACCAGCAGTAATGTCTGGTGCCCTGTGGTTACAATGTTGGTAGGAATCTGTGTTTGCTACGCTGATTTGCAGTGCCTGTTTCCTGGGCTAAGGTATCTTTTACTTTATGCAATAATAAAGAATGTTTTCAAAACCAAAATATCCATTTATTGAAAAGAAAATTCATTTATTGAAAGAAACACAACTGTTTGGGAATCAGAAAGGGCAAGGGGGTGGGGTGGGGAACGGTACAATCACAGATTTGCGTATGTCCTGTCTGGAGTGCTGTGCAATGAGTGCTGCACTTCAGGATGGCTATACTGCATGGTGAGGGGGGTTGAGTGCGGTGGGTAAGGGTCGTAGTTCTCAGGGCTGGTTGGTGAAGATACAGGTGTTGGAGGCAGCTGTTGGCGGTAAGAACCCAGATGTTGGGGAAAGTGGGTTGGAGGTGACATGGGGGCACAAGGTAAAGAGTTTTGGGACAAGGGCTGCAGGGGGGGCGGACGCGGTAGTGCTCTGCCTGCATGCTAAGAGCGCCTGGATAGAGTCTGCTTGGCGCTCCATGATGCTTATCAGCCGATCCGTGCTTTGCTGCTGGTGCTCCGTGCTTCGCCGCCGGTGCGCTGCGTTTTCCTGGCGGATCCTGCTTTCTCTCTTCCTCCACTCCTGCGCTTTCTGATTCTCTTTAACAGATTGCTGCATCACTTCGTGCAGCATGTCTTCTTTGCTTTTCCGCGGTCTCTTCTGGAGTCTTTGCAGTCTTTGAGCCGGTGAAAAGACGGACGGCTGAGAACTCAAGGTTGCATCTGTAAAGGCAAAATGCAACACTTAACAGAGTAATGATTCCCCCGCACTTAAGGAGGGCACACACAGTCTACACAATAGCATAATTTTCCTGTCCCAAAGAGAGCGGACATAACCCATGGGAGCCCCAAAATGGTGAGTAAGGGGGACTGATTGTTTCTGGGCTGTACTGTCCTCTGGGTTTCTGTGCCTTGGGGAGAGCCAACAGCTGCAGGGGGCACCTACACTGAACACTGTCCCAACATTTTCCACAGGAGTCCATCCTGGAAGATATCTCACTGCTGAGGGTGACCTGGGAAGCAAGGGAGGGTCTTCTACTGCAATGCGGCTCCCGCCCTGGCCCATATGCAGCTTTCCTGTGTGCAGCAATGGTCCCCCCGCCCCTTGTTGCACAGTGGCGCGGACACGTTAGCCTGACTGGGACAAGGACCACGGTGGCTCTCCCAAGAAACCTGCGCAAGCACATTGCCCACATTCTGGATGAGACTTTCGAAGAGATTACCGAGGCCGATTACCGCGATGTGATAGACCATATCAATGCGCTATTCCGCATCTAGGCATGCATGCAGCCCTAATCCTCCTCTCCCGAAAAACTTCCTTCCATAAAAAAAAAGCCACTTACCAGGAACACGCTCTTCAGTTTGTCCTCCCCCAAGTACCGGCTGCTGCAACTGGCTACCTTCCTCCTGGCTCGAGAAGAGCTCCTGGCTGCATGCCTCCAGGGATTCCGGGGTGTCTCCCACCGCCCCAGCACACTCACTCCTGCTTTCCTCCTCGTCCTCGTCCTCCTCCATCTCCTCCTCCCCCCGCTCTGAAGTGTCCATGGTGGTGCTCGGCATGGAGGTGGGGTCACTCCCAAGTATCGCATCCAGATCTTTGTAGAATCTGTAGGTCGTGGGGGGAGCACCCGAGCGGCTGTTTGCCTTGCGGGCTTTGCGGTAGGCAGTCCACAGCTCCTTCACCTTAATCCTGCACTGCAGTGTGTCCCGGTCATGGCCCCTTTCCATCATGGCCCTTGATATCTGCCCGAAGGTATCGTAATTCCTACGGCTGGAGCGCAGCTGGGACTGGACAGCTTCCTCCCCCCAAACACTGATGAGGTCCAGCAACTCGCCATTGCTCCATGCTGGGGCTCGCCTGGCGCGTGGAGGCATGGTCACCTGGAAAGATTCGCTGATAGCACTCCACGCCTGGCTGAGCAAACAGGAAGGGGATTTTTCAAATTCCCGGGGAATATAAAGGGTGGGTCTGACAGTTGGTCACCTGAGGCCAGGGCAGTAGAGTTCGAACTGACGACCAGAGTGGCTAGAACAGGCATTGTGGGATACTGCCGAATACTTCTGGAGGCCAATCAGTGCGCATTGGGCGGCCACACTGGCGCAGCAGCGCAATACTCTTTATTCCTCTCGGGGAGGTGGAGTACAAGCAGCGCTGTATCCGCGGAGATACAGCGCTGTACGTGCCTTGCCAGTGTGGACGGGGAGTGAGTTACAGCGCTGTGGGTGGCTTTATTGCGCTGTAACTTGCAAGTGTAGCCAAGCCCAGAAACTCTGTCTGTATCTGTCTCCCCGCCTCTCCAGGAAGGCGATTTGCAAAGGACAATAATTAGCCTGGGGCCACTCTTTTCTTTATGATGGATCACGAAGGCCTGGAATTTTATTTTATTTCTTTAAAACTAAGGGTCTTTTTCTGCACATCTTTTAAAAACAAAGACTAAAGACAACTGCAGAACTAATGAGTTTATGATATCATAGATACCATTGGAAGGGATTTTTCTGATGTTGTCTAAAACACTTTGTGTTTTGTTTGTTGAGTTTATCCACCAGGTAACTCAAATACTCTACAAAAAGCTGGGAAAAAAGATCTCTTTGTTAAAAACTCACCACACCTGCTATGTGTCCCTCATACTAGAAAGGGCTCCCAAGCCACAACTGAGACCTCCAGGGAACTCTTCAATAAATAGAATCATAGAATATTAGGATTGGAAGACACCTCAGGAGGTCATCTAGTCCAATCCCATGCTCAAAGCAGGACCAACACCAACTAAATCATCCCAGCCAAGGCTTTGTCAAGCTGGGCCTTAAAAACCTCTAAGGATGGAGATTCCACCACCTCCCTAGGTAACCCATTCCAGTGCTTCACCACCCTCCTAGTGAAATAGTGTTTCCTAATATCCAACCTAGACCTCCCCCACTGCAACTTGAGACCATTGCTTCTTGTTCTGTCATCTGCCACCACTGAGATGGCACAGCCTAGCTCCATCCTCTTTGGAACCCCCCTTCAGGTAGTTGAAGGCTGCTATCAAATCCACCCTCACTCTTCTCTTCTGCAGACTAAATAACCCTGGTTCCCTCAGCCTCTCCTCGTAAGTCATGTGCCCCAGCCCACTAATCATTTTCGTTGCCCTCCGCTAGACTCTCTCCAATTTCACCACATCCCTTCTGTAGTTGGGGGACCAAAACCGGACACAATACTCCAGGTGTGGCCTCACCAGTGCCGAATAGAGGGGAATAATCACTTCTCTCGATGTGCTGGCAATGCTCCTACTAATACAGCCCAATATGCCATTGGCCTTCTTGGCAACAATGACCCACTGCTGACTCATATACAGCTTCTCGTCCACTGTAATCCCCAGGTCCTTTTCTGCAGAACTGCTGCTTAGCCAGTCAGTCCCCAGCCTGTAGCGGTGCATGGGATTCTTCCTTACTAAGTGCAGGACTCTGCACTTGTCCTTGTTGAACCTCATCAGATTTCTTTTGGCCCAATCCTCCAATTTGTCTAGGTCACTCTGGACCCTATCCCTACCCTCCAGCGTATCTACCTCTCCCTCCAGCTTAGTGTCATCTGCCAACTTGCTGAGGGTGCAATTCATTCTCTTAATTAATTAGCCACTTACAGTTCGTATGGCTACTTCCACCTTCTCATGTTCTCTGTATGTATAAATATCTTCTTACTGTATGTTCCATTCTATGCATCCGAAGAAGTGGACTGTAGTCCACGAAAGCTTATGCTCAAATAAATTTGTTAGTCTCTAAGGTGCCACAAGTACTCCTGTTCTTATTAATAAAATTGTTGAACAAAACCGGCCCCAGGACCGGCCCCTGGGCAGACAAGCAATACCTGATATTTCTAAGGTGAAACATGAAAAAAAAAGGATAACAATACTTCCCTCCCGTCTTAATTCATATAAAAGCAGCAAAAATGGGGCACAAACCCAATTTATTTTCTCTCTTTTCAGGCTATATTTAACATTTCCAGAAGGAGATTTACATGTAAAACCTGGGAGATCGGATCTCCTCCCTGATCCACAATTAACCACAGACGTGTTAAGCATCAGAAAACTCATTTTCATCCACTTTGCAGCCCCAAACTGGGTTTAGTAAAAACAATGACAGGCTGTGGGACCGAATGTCGACCCATTAGGCTATCAGCCAATATCAGCTTGCCTTCTTAGACCCAGTCCTACAATGCACTTACCATGGGAATGGGCTCGCTGAACTCGAGGGGACAATTGATAGGTTTACAGTTAAGTGTAAGTGGTTTGTTGGCTCCTTGCTGGAGTGAAGAACGGCCAGAGTCATCCCAGCTAGCAGACCTGAGCAGCTCCCCATGTCCTCTATTAGGCTACCCTAGACACAGCGACAAGGGAGCAGGCAGATGTCCAAAGGTAGAGTGCCTTGGAAGGGAGCGTGCCCCGCCCCCCTCACAACCTCAGCAGATGGAAGTGGTACAGCCAGTGAGAGTGGTACAGCCCAACTGCCCCCTCAATTGGCCCCGCTGAAAAGGTCCCACCCCGCGGATGGGAGAGACCAGGGCTGGTCAAAGCCTCGTCCGGCTACCCCCACCCTGGGAAGGGCTGGGACTGGTCAGAGGCTCCTCTGGCTGCCCCACGACACGTGATCACACCTGCCCACATCATGTATGCACTCCCACCCATGGTGCGTGTGGGGGGGGCATGCCCACACCCGCCCCATGAAGGGGGGCTGCGCCAGTCAGAGCACCCTGCAAGGGGTGGGGGTTGCTTGGCTTTGGGGCTTAAGCTGATTCTCAGCCACCAGCTCCCACCCCATCAGTTTTATTAAGTGATTGTCACAGCGTCACCAACCCAACAATTGCATCCCAAGTCTCGGGCTGTGGGGTGTTTTTTCTTCAAGCTCCAGCTCCTGGAGTCATGTGAATACACAAGAGGTTCAGCTTCCATTTCTGTTTAAGGAGGAAGTTTCTAGCCCTCCTGGTTGCAGTGAGATGTTTGAAAACATGAGCCCTTAAAGGCAAAAAACCCAGAAAGAAGATCAAAGGCCCATTAGTAGTTTCAAGTGACTGTCATGATTTTTGAAGCGCTGGGTTAGCAATACTGTAATTTTTCTGCAGGTCCCAGGGGAGCAAGGGAGGCAGGGCAGCTGCTGTGTCCCCTAAAATCAGCTGAGAGCCCCTCAGAGCTTTCCCTGCTTCTCAAGTCTCTTTTCCCCCTCTGCTTTAGTTTTTCAGAAGGGACTTTGGCTCTGACACACCCAGTGGGTTCCCTGCAGGTTTCTGGATGGCAGGCTCGGAGGTGAAAGGGTTTTTTGCCCCCAGACTGTCACCAGGGTGTGGCCCTGCCCTGCATGGTGGGATTGGACAGCTGCTGTCTACACACACTAGATGTGGCACACAGACGTTGTCACACTCGAGAGCCTCACGCAATATTGCAGCTGGGCTGCCATAGGATCATGGCATGATTTTCCAGTGAGTCAAGAGCCAGGGCCGTAACTAGGGCAGGGCAAGGGGCAGCCACCCAGGGTTCAAAGCCTGTGGGGGGCGAGAAATGGGGCAGCGGAGGATTGGGCCCAGCAGCACCAGCCCCCCCACAGGATCGGGCCCAGCAGCATCAGGCCTCCCCCTCCCCCCATATGCAGGATCGGGCCAAGTGGCGTCGGCAGGGGAGCTCAGCACCCATCCCCCTCTGCAGGATTGCAGGCCCAGTGAGCCCTGCCAGAGCAGGCTCTCCCCAGCAGCGCTAGGACCGCGGGGCGGCAGGCAGGCAGGGCACTGAGCAGGCTCCTACTGAGCATGCTCAGTAACATCTGCTGAAACTGCTGCCCTGACTCGGGATTAATCTGCTGGTTCGGAGGGGGGATGGGCAGAATCTGTGCAGGAAGCGGAAACTGACTGGAGGGGGAAGGGCAAACAGCTGGATTGGGGCTGAGGCGCACAATCAGGAACAAGGGGTGGGAGCTGGGGTTAATCCGAGGGGAGATGCTGCCCAAAGGTGGCAGAGGGCAAAGCCGGGCACAGGGAGGGGAACAGTTCCCCTGATGGCTTGAGTCAGCTGCCTGTTTGCAAAGATGGGAGGGGGGCTTTTGTATTTCCCCTCCCACAAGACAGGACAGCTCAGCACGTGCTTCCCAGGCCTCTGTTCTTAAAGAGCAACCCAATGCCTAGCCAGGCAGCACCTCTCCAGCTGATATAATACTGAGGTGCTGCAGCTGCAGGAGACTTGAATCAGTGAAATATTTTACGTACACCTCCCAAAACTGTGTCACACATTTTGAGTATTTAAAAGACTCCTCAGTGCTTTTTCGCATGTCACTGCTTGTGCATAGAACTTCGTTCCCAAATATTCACTAAGGGCAATATACTATCTCATATTAAATCCTTCTCAAAGGCAAAATTCTACGGTAATTTTTACTGAACATAAGAACAGCCATACTGGGTCAGACCAATGGTCCATCAAGTCCTGTTGTGCGACAGTGGCCCGTGCCAGGTGCTTCAGAGGGAATGAACAGACAGGCAGTCACTGAGTGATCCTGTTGTCCAGTCCCAGCTTCTGGCAGTCAGAGGTTAGGGGCCTCCCAGAGCATGGGGTTGCGTCCCTGCCCATCTTGGCTAATAGCCATTGATGGACCTGTCCTCCAGGAACTTATCTAATTCTTTTTTGAACTCAGTTATATTTTTGGCCTTCACAACATGAACACACACCTACAACCCCAAGATTGCTTGACAACCACAAGAATTCAAAAATCATGAGTTATGATCTTGGGTTCTTTTTATGTGCCTTTTTGTTCCTGAGCCTTAGGGTGCAGGAGGCCCACGCCTACTTTCACAAAAGTAGGAGCCTAAACCTCTGAGTGAATCTTGGCCTAGCCTCATACTTTTGCTGTTACCTCTCCCAAACAACGGATATACATACCTAAGACCTTATCTACACTACAAACTTATGTTACCTCAAGTTACATCAGTATATAATTAGTATGTCACTTGGCTCCTTGTGTCGGCAGGGCCTGTACTCACCAGGAGCGCTTGTGTTGGTTCAGAGTGCAGTGCACCATGGGCATGTATCAACCATCCACCACAATTTGCTACCCCTACCTTTATCATCCTCTGGTCTAAGGGTAGCAGATTTTGATGGATGGCAAAGGTGCGGTAGCAAAACTCCACAGATGTCAGGTTTCAGAGTAGCAGCCGTGTTAGTCTGTATCAGCAAAAAGAACAGGAGTACTTGTGGCACCTTAGAGACTAACAAATTTATTTGAGCATAAGCTTTCGTGGGCTACAGTCCACTTCTTCGGATGCATAGAATGGAACATACAGTAAGAAGATATTTATACATACAGAGAACATGAGAAGGTGGAAGTAGCCATACCAACTGTAAGAGGCTAATTAATTAAGAGAAGCTATTAACAGCAGGGGAGAAAAACTTTTGAAGTGATAATCAAGATGGCCCATTTCGGACAGTTGACACGAAAGTGTAAGGCTACTTCAACATGGGGAAATAGATTCAATTAGTGTAATGACCGAGCAGTTCACGTCAGGAAGAAGCGGGGGATCCCTGACCCCCACACACATTCATACAAGTACAGGGGCCTTTTGTGTTTGTTTCAGGTTGAATTCTTACATCCACGTAGACACATATCGCTGCTTCCTTCTGGCTTTATAATCTGGGAACATGGGAGGCAGGATTTTTTTGGTGAAGAGTTTGAAAATCAAAATATACCC
Organism: Platysternon megacephalum; assembly: GCA_003942145.1. Taxonomy (NCBI): domain Eukaryota; kingdom Metazoa; phylum Chordata; order Testudines; family Platysternidae; genus Platysternon; species Platysternon megacephalum. Next base: position 247,043 of record QXTE01000236.1, on the reverse strand, counting down.
CAGGCAATTTTAAAAAATCTCATAATTCTAAAGCTAATCTCATGATTTTTAAATCATGGGATTGACGATATTGGTGTCCGTGCTCGTTGGGTGTTTGGGCTTTGCTTCCTGCAGCATCATCTTTGGGCACCAGAGGCTGCTGTGTCCTGACACTCTGGCCCTCTCCAAAGTCTCAACCCAAACCCTCCAACTACAGGCCCCTGATGTAGGTGAGAAGGAAACAGAGAAGAGGGATCACAGGAGAGCAGTCTCCTCCCATTCCACTAGCAAAGCAGGTGCCACTCCTGCAGGCTGGAGCATGCCAGCAAGTAGCTAGCAGAGGAGATGGAGAGAGGCTGGAGACTGCCTGTGAGGGGGACAGGGACCTGGATCCCCACTGAGGAGAGGGAGAGCAGAAATGGGGGAGCATGGGGTGATGGTGCAGGCTAGGGAGAAGGCAACTGGGCAAGGGGACAGAGTGTGATTGTGAGAAGTAGGGCTTGGGCAGCATGTATTAGGAAAAGGGCACCAAGACTGGGAGAAAAGTTGCTTGGGAAAGGGGTACAGGGGTAAGGAGAGGGATAGATGGAGTACAGGGAAGGACCCCAGTTTGAACATGTAGATTTTAGTTCATGTCAGATTAAAATTTCATCCTGTAACAGATGCACAAAAACACAAATGTCAAATTCCAAGGCCAGAAGGGACTGCTGTGAGCATCTAGTCCAGGGGTGGGCAAACTTTTTGACCCGAGGGCCACATATGAGTATATACATTTTATGGTGGGCCATGAATGCTCACGAAATTGGGGGTTGAGGTGCAGGAGGGGGTGAGGGCTCTGGGGTGGGGCCAGAAATGAGTTCAGGATGTGGGAGGGGACTCTGTACTGGGGCAGGGGGTTGGGGTACAGGGGGGGGAGGGCTCCGGCTGGGGGTGTGGGCTCTGGGCTGGGGATGAGGGGTTTGGGGTGTAGGAGAGTGCTCTGGGCTGGGACTGAGGGGTTTGGAGAGTGGGATCAGGACTGGAGCAGGGGTGCAGGAAGGGTTGAGGGCTCTGGCTGGGGGTGCAGGCTCTGGGGTGGGTTTGGGGATGAGGGGTTTGGGGTGCAGGAGGGAACTCCAGGCTGAGACCGAGGCAGTTGGAGGGCAGGAGGGGCAGAGGGTTGGGGTGCAAGGGGGGGGGTCAGGGGTGCAGGCTCCAGATGGCACTTACCAGAAGCAGCAGCATGTCCTCCCTCCGGCTCCTATGTGGAGGCGCAGCCAGGCGGCACTGCATGCTGCCCCATCCGCAGCTGCCGCCCCGGCAGCTCCCATTGACCTCAGGTCCCGGCCACTGGGCGCTGCAGGGGGCAGCGCTTGGGGTGGAGGCTGCGTGCGGAGCTCCCTGGCCCTGCCTGCCCCTATGCATAGGAGCTGGAAGGGGAACATGCCGCTACTTCCGGGAGCTGCGCAGCAAGCCCCTGACCCCGCTCCCCGGCGGGAGCTCAAGGGCTGTATTAAAAGGTCCAACAGGCCCGCGGGACATGGCCCGTGGGACGTAGTTTGCCCACCCCCGATCTAGTCTAATCTCCTGTGTAGCACAGGCCAGAGAACTGCCCCACAATAATTCCTAGAGCAGAGCTTCTCGAAAAACGTCCTGGCTTGATTTTAAAATTGTCAGATGAAGAATCCACCCTAACCCTCGGTAAATTGTTCCAAAGGATAATTACACTCACTGTTAAAAATCAGAGGGGTAGCCGTGTTAGTCTGGATCTGAGCCAGTGATGGTGTGGCTGATCTGGTTAGGTCCTGTAATGGTGTCGCTGGTGTAGATATGTGGGCAGAGTTGGCATCGAGGTTTGTTGCATGGATTGGTTCCTGAGCTAGAGTTACTATGGTGCGGTGTGCAGTTACTGGTGAGAATGTGTTTCAGGTTGGCAGGTTGTCTGTGGGCAAGGACTGGCCTGCCACCCAAGGTTTGTGAAAGTGTGGGATCATTGTCCAGGATGGGTTGTAGATCCCTGATGATGCGTTGGAGGGGTTTTAGCTGGGGACTGTATGTGATGGCCAGTGGAGTCCTGTTGGTTTCTTTCTTGGGTTTGTCTTGTAGTAGGAGGCTTCTGGGTACACGTCTGGCTCTGTTGATCTGTTTCCTTATTTCCTCGTGCGGGTACTGTAGTTTTGAGAATGCTTGGTGGAGATTTTGTAGGTGTTGGTCTCTGTCTGAGGGGTTAGAGCAGATGCGGTTGTACCTCAGTGCTTGGCTGTAGACAATGGATCTTGTGGTGTGCCCGGGATGGAAGCTGGAGGCATGAAGGTAGGCATAGCGGTCGGTAGGTTTTCGGTATAGGGTGGTATTAATGTGACCATCACTTATTTG
>QXTE01000236.1:208162-240742 GCA_003942145.1 Platysternon megacephalum | reverse complement strand
CTCAGGAACCAATCCATGCAACAAACCTCGATGCCAACTCTGCCCACATATCTACACCAGCGACACCATCACAGGACCTAACCAGATCAGCCACACCATCACTGGTTCATTCACCTGCACATCCACCAATGTAATATACGCCATCATATGCCAGCAATGCCCCTCTGCTATGTACATCGGCCAAACTGGACAGTCTCTAAGGAAAAGGATAAATGGACACAAATCAGATATTAGGAATGGCAATATACAAAAACCTGTAGGAGAACACTTCAACCTCCCTGGCCACACAATAGCAGATCTTAAGGTGGCCATCCTACAGCAAAAAAACTTCAGGACCAGACTTCAAAGAGAAACTGCTGAGCTTCAGTTCATCTGCAAATTTGACACCATCAGCTCAGGATTAAACAAAGACTGTGAATGGCTTGCCAACTACAGAACCAGTTTCTCCTCCCTTGGTTTTCACACCTCTACTGCTAGAACAGGGCCTCATCCTCCCTGATTGAACTAACCTCGTTATCTCTAGCTTGCTTCTTGCTTGCATATATATACCTGCCCCTGGAAATTTCCACTACTTGCATCCGAAGAAGTGGGTATTCACCCATGAAAGCTCATGCTGCAAAACGTCTGTTAGTCTATAAGGTGCCACAGGATTCTTTGCTGCTTTTACTGTTAAAAATGTACATCTTCTTTCCAGTCTGAATTTGCCTCGCTTCAGCTTCCAGCCATTGGCTTGTGTTAGACCTTTCTCTGCTAGACTGAAGAGCCCATTATTAAATATCTGTTCCCCATGTAGGTACTTATAGACTGCGATCAAGTCACTCCATAACCTTCTCTTTGTTAAGATCAATAGATTTAACTCCCTGAATCTAAGGCAGGTTTTCTAATCCTTTAATCATTCTTATGGCTTTTCTCTGAACCCTCTCCAGTTTATCAGCATCTTTCTCGAATTGTGGGCACCAGAGCTGGACACAGGATTCCAGGAGCACCAGAGCAAATACAGAGATAAAATAACCTCTCTATTTCTACTCCAGAGTCCCCTGTTTATGCATCCCATGATCACATTAGCCCTTTTGGCCACAGCATCACATCTGGAGCTCATGTTCAGCTGATTCTTTAACTTCCCGGATATAGATTGGGGAACAAATGCTAGTAATAATCATAGGGCTCAGCTTTTCCTAGACATGATAGCTGATGAATTCCTTCATCAAGTAGTTGCTGAACCGACGAGGGGGGATGCCATTTTAGATTTGGTTTTGGTGAGTAGTGAGGAACTCGTTGAGGAAATGGTTGTAGGGGACAACCTTGGCTCGAGTGATCATGAGCTAATTCGGTTCAACATAAATGGAAGGATAAACAAAATTGCATCTGAGACTAAGGTTTATGATTTCAAGAGGGCTAACTTTACTAAATTAAGGCGGTTAGTTAGGGAAGTGGATTGGACTAACATATTTAGGGATCTAAAGGCGGAAGATGCCTGGGATTTTTTCAGGTTGAAGTTGCAGGAGCTGTCGGAGGCCTGTATCCCGAGAAAGGGAAAAAGGTTCGTAGGTAGCAGTTTTAGACCGAACTGGATGAGCAAGCGTCTCAGAGGTGTGATTACGAAAAAACAGAAGGCGTACAAGGAGTGGAAGATGGGAGGGATCAGCAAAGAAACCTACCTTATTGAGGTCAGAGGGTGTAGGGATGCAGTGAGAAAGGCCAAAAGCCGGGTGGAGATGGATCTTGCGAAGGGAATTAAAAACAATAGTAAAAGGTTTTTTAGCCATATAAATAGGAAGAAATCCAAGAAAGAAGAAGTGGGACCGCTTAAGACTGTAGACGGAATGGAGATTAAGGATAATCTGGGCATGGCACAATATCTAAACGAATATTTTGCCTCGGTCTTTAATGAGGCTAATGAAGGGCTTAGGAATAGTGGCGGCGTGACTGATGGGAACGAAGGTGGGGGGGTAGACATTACAGTATCCGAGGTAGAAGCCAAACTTGAACAGCTTAACGGTAGTAAATCGGGCGGCCCGGATAATCTTCATCCTAGAATATTAAAGGAATTGGCGAGTGAAATTGCAAGCCCGTTAGCGATAATTTTTAATGAATCTCTAAACTCGGGGGTTGTACCGTTTGACTGGAGATTAGCTAATGTAGTTCCTATATTCAAGAAGGGGAAAAAAAGTGACCCGGGTAACTACAGGCCTGTTAGTTTAACATCTGTAGTATGCAAAGTCATGGAAAAAATATTAAAGGAGAGAGTAGTTACGGACCTTGAGGTCAATGGCAATTGGGACAAATTACAACATGGTTTTACGAAAGGTAGATCGTGCCAAACCAACCTGATCTCCTTCTTTGAGAAAGTAACAGATTTTTTAGACAAGGGAAATGCGGTGGATCTGATATATCTTGATTTCAGTAAGGCGTTCGATACGGTACCGCATGAAGAATTACTGGTTAAATTGGAAAGGATGGGGATCGAAATGAAAATCCGGAGGTGGATAAAGAACTGGTTAAAGGGGAGACTGCAGCGGGTCGTACTGAAAGGTGATCTGTCGGGTTGGAGGGAGGTTACCAGTGGAGTTCCTCAAGGTTCGGTTTTGGGTCCGATTTTATTCAATCTATTTATCACTGACCTCGGAACCAAAAGTAGGAGTGGGCTGATAAAGTTTGCGGATGACACGAAGTTGGGAGGTATTGCCAATTCGGAGAAGGATCGGGATATCCTCCAGGGAGATTTGGATGACCTTGTAAACTGGAGTATTAGTAATAGGATGAAATTTAATAGTGAGAAGTGTAAAGTTATGCATTTAGGGATGACTAACAAGAATTTTAGTTATAAGCTGGGGACGCACCAGTTGGAAGTAACGGAAGAGGAGAAGGACCTCGGAGTCCTGGTTGATCGCAGGATGACTATGAGTCGGCAATGTGATGTGGCCGTTAAAAAGGCTAATGCGGTCTTGGGATGCATTAGGCGAGGTATTTCTAGTAGAGATAAGGAGGTGCTAGTCCCGTTATACAAGGCGTTGGTGAGACCTCATTTGGAGTACTGTGTGCAGTTCTGGTCTCCCATGTTTAAGAAGGATGAATTCAAACTGGAACGGGTACAGAGAAGGGCCACTAGGATGATCCGAGGAATGGAAAGCCTGTCGTATGAAAGGAGACTTGAGGAGCTCGGTTTGTTTTCCTTAACCAAAAGAAGGTTGAGGGGAGATATGATTGCTCTCTTTAAATATATCAGAGGGATAAATACCAGGGAGGGAGAGGAACTATTTCAGCTCAGTACTAATGTGGACACGAGAACAAATGGATATAAATTGGCAGTCGGGAAGTTTAGGCTTGAAATTAGGCGAAGGTTTCTAACCATCAGAGGAGTGAAATTCTGGAACAGCCTGCCGAGGGAAACAGTGGGGGCGAAAGACCTCTCCGGCTTTAAGATTAAGCTTGATAAGTTTATGGAGGGAATGGTTTGATAGGATAACATGATTTACTCAATAGGTCAATTATGTGCCACCGCTGGTAATTAGTACCGATGGTCAATGTTGGGATATTGAAAGTCTTTTTCCTGAGTGTCTGGCTGGAGAGTCTTGCCCGCATGCTCGGGGTTCAGCTGATCGCCATATTTGGGGTCGGGAAGGAATTTTCCTCCAGGGTAGATTGGCAGAGGCCCTGGAGGTTTTTCGCCTTCCTCCGCAGCATGGGCCAGGGGTCGCTTACTGGAGGATTATCTGCTACTTGAAGTCTTTAAATCAAGATTTGGGGACTTCAACAGCTGAGTCAAGGGTGAGAATTATTTCAGGAGTGGGTGGGTCAGCTTTTGTGGCCTGCATCATGTGGGAGGTCAGACTAGATGATCATACTGGTCCCTTCTGATCTTAAGTTCTATGATTCTATGATTCCTCCAGCCCCCAAATCTTTTTCAATGTCACTGCTTCCCAGGATAGAGCCCCCAGCCTGTAAGTACATCCAACACTCTTTGTTCCTAGATGTACACATTTACATTCAGCTATATTAAAATACATAATGTTTGCTCGTGCCACGCTTACCAAGCCATCTAGATCCTTCTGGTGGAGTGACCTCTGTCCTCTCCATTATTTACCACTCCCCCAACTATTGTGTTGCCTGCAAACTTTATCAGTGGCGATTTTGTTTTCTTCCAGATGATTGATAAAAATGTTAAACAGCGTAAGGCCAATAACTGATCCCTGCTGCACTCCACTAGAAACACATCCCCTTGATGATTCCTCATTTACAGTTACATTTTGAGACGTATCAGTTAGCCAGCTTTCAATCCATTTAATATTTGCCATGTTCATTTGATATCATTTTTGTTTTTTAATCAAAGTGTAGTGAGGTACCAAGTTAAATGTCTTACAGAAGTCTACTTATATTACATTAACACTAATACTTTTATTAACCAAACTTGTAATCTCATCAGTGAGAGATATCAGGTTAGTTTGACAGGCTCTATTTTTCATAAACCCACTTTGAGTGGAATTGTAGTACCCTCCTTTAATTCTTTATTAATCGAGTCCTGTATCAGCTACTCCACTATCTTGCCTGCCACTGACAGACCTTTAATTACGCAGGTCATCTTGTTTACCCTTTTTAAATATTGGCACAACATTAGCTTTCTTCCAGTCTTGTGGAACTTCCTCAGTGTTCCAAAACTTATTGAAACATCAACGGTCAGTGAACTCCTTAGTCAGCTCTTTTAAAACTTTTGCATGCAAGTTATCTGGACCTGCTAATATACAAATGTCTAACTTTAGTAGCTGTTCTGCATCCTCCCATGATACTAGTGGAATGGAAAGAGTGTTATCTGATACGACATCCACTTGCTCTTTCTCCCAAATACAGAGCAGAAATATTTATTGAACATTTCTTTGCCTTTTCTCATTATTATTGATAATGCTCCCATTTCCAGCTAGTAATGGCTCAATACCATTGTTAGGATTCCTTTTGTTCCTAATATATTTTTAAAACTACTCCTTATTGTCCTTAATTCTGCTGGCCATAGATTTCTCTATGTGTCCTTTTGCTTCCCTTATTAATTTTCAAATTGGACTGAAAATCAACTGCGATAAGACACATATCATGATTAATATTGCCTCACCATCACCAGTACACATAGAGGATTATGTTCTCACCAATGTAGAAACATTGACATGCTTAGGCAGCACCATCGGCCAGGATGGTGGAACAAGCCAGGACATCTGGAACAAAATCAATAGAGCCAGGAACACCTTCAGGAGCTTAAATACAGTCTGAAAATCATCAAAATACAACACCAAAACCAAAATCAAGATTTATCAAATCTGCGTACTTTCAACATTACTTTATAGTGCAGAATGCTGGGGAATGAGAAAGTATGACATGTCCAAACTGTCTTCATTCCATACAACCTGCCTCGGAAAAAATCCTCCGTCTCTTTTGCCCCTGAACAATCTCAAACCAAGATCTATTGACACAGTGCAGCCAAGGGGATCTGAGCACCATCATTGCCAGGAGGTGTTGGAGATGGATCAGTCATGTGCTTCGGATGGAAACTGATTCCATCACCAGAGTGGCAATAAGATGGACACCTGAAGGCAAGCGAAAATGAGGCTGCCCGAAAAAACATGGTGAGAGGTCGGGACGCGGGGGCTTGCCCCACTCTGCCTGCCTGGTACTCCTGCTAGGGAGCAGGGTCGAGTCACAGGGGCTTCCCCTGCAGGAACGCCGGGCAGGTCGGAGTGCAGGGGTGTCCATTTTTCCCAGGCCCCACCAATTGGCCAGGGCCCCATTGGCCCAGTGGCTAATCCACCACTGTACAGATCCACACATACAAAGATGCTGTGGTCCTCAAGGCATCTGTCTTCCACACACTGAAGCCCTGAGTGGAATGAATTGAAGGAGTGCCCACTACAACAGAGCAGCTGCCCTCTACACATTCTGGCTCCCTCCTTTGGGCCAGTGTATGGAGGGGACGGTGAGAAACAGGTGCCCTGTCCTATCAGAGATTGCCTGCCACCCGAGGGGAGAGTGAAGAAGGGGTTGCTGGCTCAGCACCTTCCCCCCGGAGAGCTGGGATAATCTAGCTCTGTATGTCCAAGGTGCACAGGAGAGGTCACTGAAAAGGATCTGCTCCAATACCACCTTTGCAACTCCAAGGTCCTGAGTGTGCCATCGGGGTGCTACCACATCACTGTCTGCTCCCTCCCTCCTGCTGTTGCAACGGAAGTAGCACCATTTCGTGCCCTAATGAAGTCAGGATAAGACAGCAAAAGTGGTGCCCTGCCAATAAGGCTCCTACACTGTACCCTGGCATCGAGGGGAGGATGAAGGTGGCTAGGTGCTGCCACATCATGCTCCCTCCATTCCCAATGCTTAGCGGAGTCTAGGGAGGCACTTCGGTGCCGAGTGAGGCTCCTTCCCCATCTCAGGAGCTTCGGGGTGGGGAGAGAGTGGAGAGGCGCTTGCACCTAAGAGAGCTTCTCCCCAGCATCCAGCTGCTGGGAGGGTGTGTGAGCTCCTGTGTCAGTGCCAGCTCCTTTCCATGCCCCAAAGTCCTGGTGGGAGGGGGAAGATGTTGGAGCCAGGGAAGGAGCTGGTGCCCAAAGTGCTGAAGAAGGGGCTGGTGGGGTTCCTATCTCAAGTGTTGCGGGATTTAATGCTTTTGCCCTCCCTCCCCCCTTGGCTTTGTACAAGCCCCAGGGGACATTAATGTAGTCCTGCAGCACCTGTGAGCTCACGTTCATTTTGGGGGCACCTTTCTTGCTGAGTCACGTCAATGCATACGATAACAGGGCTTCGAGGTCCAGTGATTGACCTACCTTGTACCAACCTGCACAGAGATAGAGTGATGCTACAAATCCATCAGCTGCAATCCCTTCCATAGGCAGCGATACACCCCTTGACATGAAAGTCCATCACCCTATCAGCATTCCTGCCATGCCCGATGCCCTTCCCACACGCCCAGGTGAGAAGGTCCGTAATATTCTGCTTGGAGGGGGCTGGAGGCCACACTGTGTTCCTTCCCCTTTGATGGTATTTAATACCAATTCCCTGGGCAAGGCACTCTACAGGATTGTCTCTCAATGGCTGGCTGATGGCCTTCCTTCCTACTTGGCTGAGGCAGTTTGGGGCTGGAGGATCACGTTAAGGAGTTTGCCTCAGGATTGATGGGAGGCAACAGAACTTTGTTGCTTCATCTATGCACTAGGTGGACAGTTACAGCATAGATGGTTTTCATTTTGGGCCATCCCTAGAGCCAAGAAGGAGATTCCTGTGAGGGTGACGGGTAAAACATTCAGAAGTGACTGAGGACTTAAGGACAATTTCCATCCACATTCAGCAGGACCCAGGCGCCTGAGTCACCTTTGAAAATGGGACTAACTTTAAAGGGAAGATTTCCTAACTTTGCAATTCTGCTTCTTTGAAGACATCATCTCAAAGGATTCTCCCCCAGCTCCCCTCAGCATGCGGGGAATGCGGTCGGATGTGAGGTTTTATTCTTTGGGCTGTGAGTTAGGTGATGGGTTTTAGTACATCCTCAGGACTGCATTTAGTGAATATCCGTTAGGGGAGTTATTTCGGCACTAACTAGGCCTGCAATCTGTCACTCCAAAAAGGAAGAGAGAGTTGAAAGGGCACCAGGAGGTGGCAGTAGCGGCGCCAGCTTTGCCGGCGCCCTAGGCGGCGGAAGGTCCCACCCCCGAAATCCCGTCCCCAACAGCGGCGGCGGAAGGTCCCGCCCCCAAATTTTTACGGGCGGCGGGGGCGCAGGCGCCCCCAAAATAGCAGCACCCTAGGCGACCGCCTAAGTCGCCTAATGGAAGCGCCGGCCCTGGGAGGTGGAGTGTTCCAGCTGCTGATGTGGGGGGAGTGGGGGCACAGCTCTCCCAAACTTATTCCAGTTCACCAGAGGGGCTTCAGCTCTGGTCCTACAGCCTTGAGAACCCAGTGAGACAGTCTCTCTAAAGCAGCAGAATGGCAAGGCAAGACATTTTCCCAGTTTACGTGGATAGGAAGTGAGACTCAAGCTACCAATTGGCCCTGAAGCTCAAGTTCTCATGAAAGCCATTAAATAGAATCCCACCTATCATATGCAGGGGGAGTGGCAGCTGTGAAGCCACTCACCTGTACCAGCTGCTGGAGGATGCTGGCTCCCCCACCTCTGGCTTTCTTCTCTGACAGTGAAACAATGAGATAAATTCTGACTATTATTAGCAGCTAGTGAGATGTTGTTATTCTGTTTGACAGTGACAGCACCTGAGGGGCTCCCCCATGCCAACAGACCCCCTAGCTGGCAGGTAAGTCCTCTGTATAGCCCCTTTGTGGTGCCGGAGCAGTGCAAAGGGACTGGGGTAGGAGCCAGGATCAGGACTAATTGTCTTTATTTTGACGAGGCAGCAACACCCACACAGAAACCTCTCTTACCAACCATACTCCGCTTACTGTCTTCCTTCTGCGTCGGTACAGTGCCCAGCACAAAGGTCCTGGCCATGGCAGGGGCTCTCAGCACTATGATCATGCAGATAAAAGAATTACTATACGTTGCCATTCAAAACTAGAATAGGCCCAATGTCACTGTGCTACATTTGTGAAGATTGAAAATCCGACCACAGAAGCGTCACAACCCAGTTCTCTCCATTATATATTGCTCATGTTTGCTCCCCTATGTGGCAATGACATGGCCCTTCACCAGCCAAAAGTTTGAACAACAGTAATGCCAAGAAAAACCAAACATTTATGGGAGGGTGACTGGAGCTAGGACTACAAGCAACGTCCCCTGCCAACGGTTCCATAGGATCGCAGAAAACCCTGGGCCAAATTCCCTCTCTTCCCAAAAGCAACACAGAATAAACCCAAACTCACACAGAAGCAAAACACAAAGGCAGCTGTGTCCATCCCAAGGCACAACACAATGAGTTATACACCCAGCTTCATCCATCGCACTAGTGTTACCAGATTTGCTTGTTACTTTGGGGTATGCTCGTTTATTAGGGTTACTCTTTGGGGGGGGAGGGTTCTGTACTTCTAGCAATGTACTGCTTGTGTCCTCATACAGAGCTCTACTTCTCCCTGCGGCAAGTTCCCTCCCAATGGAGCTATCCTAGGTTCCCCAGGGCTGGGTTCTTCCAGCCCCAGAATCAGATGAAAAAACACACACACACACACTCTCTCTCTCTCTCTCTCTCTCTAACAGTGTGTGTCTGAGAGGACCGGGTTAATCAGCACTTCCAAGCTGCCACCCTCATATGTCCCAGGTTCAGCACGTCCCTATTCTCACTTTCACGTTACAATTGTTCTGGTCGTAACCCACTTGATGAGCAAACCCCACAGGATTTTTGGATGCTGCAGGGATCTTTAGCTTAGGTACAAGGAGTGTTGCTGCTGCAGAGTGAATGGGGAAGCCAAAAAACACCCACAAGGGGGAGGGAGCGAGAGAGAGAGAGAGAGAAGCAACCAGCTTAACCATGAAAGTTATTTATTGCCAGGTAATAACCATACAAGGGGAGCCAAACAAACAAAACAGATTTAAAAATTTTATTAAGATGATGTTTCAAAATAGTGAAGGGTGCAGAGTTTAAGCGTAGAAGTTTCTGGTTATCAGGGAATAACGTACAGATTATCAAGAGGTGTGAAGTTCGGTTTAAGATCAGGTGGCGTAAGGAATCCATCATCTGCAATATCCCCGATTGGGGGTAAAAGGTTAACGGGTCAAAGTACAGACATTGAGATATGAGGGTATGTTGTTCATATAATGGCTATATTCAGGTGTGGAGTATAAGTGGATACCATGATGAGGATGGACTGACCCTCATTTGGTAAGATTTAGCGTTCAGTGAGTTTATGGTTCTAGTTCATATGGTCCAACTTAAATTTTATAACTTAAATTTGATTATAAAAGTCAGATTTAGAAAACTATAACTGATCACACAAGTCAGGGTCAGAAGGCTGTACCGAGAGAGAGAGAGATGGGTTCTCACCACTCCGTGAAGCTTGAATCGATTGGGGTTCCCAGGTGGTCGTGGTAGCTGAGGGTCCAGAGTGCTGGAGACAGGCAGAGCCCCCAGCATGATCAGTCAGGGGAAGATGAAGTCCCAATGGAACTGACGCAGTTTGGATCTGGGATCCAGAACACTTACTTGAGCATGGGTAGGAGTTTTTGTAGGGAAAGAACAATGGTTCAAGGGAGAACACTAGAATTTGTTTGTGGTTAAACTGATGGCTCAAGGGAGTATACCAAAGTTGTTTTGTTCCGGCTAGACATTAGGAACTGATCATTCCTGGCTATAGGCAGTGTTCCTTCAAGGGAGCTCACAATGCAATTAGGCAGCTTCAGTATTTTGGATACCAATAAAGGATTTATTAATAGAATTGGTCTGATAACTACTAAGCTGGGTGTGTGCAGGCATGGGTTCATTAATACGAGGTTTTCTTCTGGCAACTAACAGAAGTTACTAGATCAGAGGCCCTGGTTCTCATGGGAGACTTCAATCACCCTGATATGTGCTGGGAGAGCAATACAGCAGTGCACAGACAATCCAGGAAGTTTTTGGAAAGTGTAGGGGACAATTTCCTGGTGCAAGTGCTGGAGGAACCAACTAGAGGCAGAGCTCTTCTAGACCTGCTGCTCACAAACCGGGAAGAATTAGTAGCGGAAGCAAAAGTCAATGGGAACCTGGGAGGCAGTGACCATGAGATGGTCATAGGCGTATGCAGCACATTTCATTAGGGTGTGCACCCAGGGAGCCCTGCCCTAGCCCTGCCCCCATCCACTCCATCCTACTTCCCGCCCCCGGACTGCCCCCCTCAGAACCCCCAACCCCCCCTGCTCCTTGTCCCCTGACTACTCCCTCCTGGGACCCCTGCCCCTAACCCTAACTGCCCCCCAGAACCCCACCCCCTATCTAAGCCTCCCTGCTCCTTGTCCCCTGACTGCCCCCCTAGGACCCTACCCCCTACCTGTCCCCTGACTGCCTCGACCCTTATCCACACCCCCGCCCCCAGACAGACCCCCAGGACTCCCAAGCCCCATCCAACCGCTCTCCGCCCCCTGACAGGACCCCCAGAACTCCCGACTCATCCAAATCCCCCCAGCTCCTTGTCCCCTGACCACCCCCTCCAGAGACCCCCTCACCCTAACTGCCCCCCCAGGACCCTCCTTGCTCCCTGACTGCCCTGACCCCTATCCACCCCCGACCCCGTGACAGACCCTGGGATTCCCATGCCCCCTCCAACCCCGCCTCCCCGCTCCCTGACTGCCCCCTCCAGACCCCCCGCCCCTAACCACCCCCCCGGGATACCACCCCCTATCCAACCCACCCTGCTCCCTGTCCCCTGACTGCCCCCACCCCTTATCCAACCCCCCCGGCCCCGGACCCCTTACCATGAGGCTCCTAGCAGCATGTTTGGCTCTGCACAGAGCCAGACACGCTGCCCCGCAGGAGCAGGCAGCCCCGCCCCTCAGAATGCTGCACGCGCGGCGGCATGGCTCCGGATGAGCGGGGAGCGGGTCTGCCTCCCCGCGGAGCCAAACACTCCCCGCGCAGCCCCGGCCCCCAGAGCGCTGCGCGCGCGGCGCCATGGCTCCAGGGGAGGGGGGAAGGCGCGGGAGGGGCCGGCGGCTTGCTGTGCCCGACCGGGCGCTCCGGCCCGGGAGCGCGGACCCCGCGGCTTGCCGCGCCGGGAGAGTGGGGCCATTTTCCCACCTGGGCACACCTGGCACACCCCGTGCGCAGGCCTATGGAGATGGTCAAGTTCAGGATCCGGACACAAGGAAGAAAGGAGAGCAGCAGAATACGGACCCTGGACTTCAGAAAAGCAGACTTTGACTCCCTCAGGGAACTGATGGGCAGGATCCCCTGGGAGAACAACATGAGGGGGAAAGGAGTCCAAGATTGCTGGCTGTATTTTAAAGAATCCTTATTGAGGTTGCAGGAACAAACCATCCCGATGTGTAGAAAGAATAGTAAATATGGCAGGCGACCAGCTTGGCTAAACAGTGAAATCCTTGCTGATCTTAAACGCAAAAAAGAAGCTTACAAGAAGTGGAAGATTGGACAAATGACCAGGGAGGAGTATAAAAATATTGCTCAGGCATGCAGGAGTGAAATCAGGAAGGCCAAATCACACTTGGAGTTGCAGCTAGCAAGAGATGTTAAGAGTAACAAGAAGGGTTTCTTCAGGTATGTTAGCAACAAGAAGAAAGTCAAGGAAAGTGTGGGCCCCTTACTGAATGAGGGAGGCAACCTAGTGACCGAGGATGTGGAAAAAGCTAATGTACTCAATGCTTTTTTTGCCTCTGTCTTCACGAACAAGGTCAGCTCCCAGACTGCTGCACTGGGCAGCACAGTATGGGGAGAAGGTGACCAGCCCTCTGTGGAGAAAGAAGTGGTTCGGGACTATTTAGAAAAACTGGACGAGCACAAGTCCATGGGGCCGGATGCGCTGCATCCGAGGGTGCTAAAGGAGTTGGCGGATGTGATTGCAGAGCCATTGGCCATTATCTTTGAAAACTCATGGCGATCGGGGGAGGTCCCGGATGACTGGAAAAAGGCTAATGTAGTGCCCATCTTTAAAAAAGGGAAGAAGGAGGATCCGGGGAACTACAGGCCAGTCAGCCTCACCTCAGTCCCTGGAAAAATCATGGAGCAGGTCCTCAAGGAATCAATTCTGAAGCACTTNGAATCCTTATTGAGGTTGCAGGAACAAACCATCCCGATGTGTAGAAAGAATAGTAAATATGGCAGGCGACCAGCTTGGCTAAACAGTGAAATCCTTGCTGATCTTAAACGCAAAAAAGAAGCTTACAAGAAGTGGAAGATTGGACAAATGACCAGGGAGGAGTATAAAAATACTGCTCAGGCATGCAGGAGTGAAATCAGGAAGGCCAAATCACACTTGGAGTTGCAGCTAGCAAGAGATGTTAAGATAACAAGAAGGGTTTCTTTAGGTATGTTAGTAACAAGAAGAAAGTCAAGGAAAGTGTGGGCCCCCTTACTGAATGAGGGAGGCAACCTAGTGACCGAGGATGTGGAAAAAGCTCATGTACTCAATGCTTTTTTTGCCTCTGTCTTCACGAACAAGGTCAGCTCCCAGACTACTGCACTAGGCAGCACAGCATCGGGAGGAGGTGACCAGCCCTCTGTGGAGAAAGAAGTGGTTCGGGACTATTTAGAAAAACTGGATGAGCACAAGTCCATGGGGCCGGATGCACTGCATCCAAGAATGCTAAAGGAGTTGGTGGATGTGATCGCAGATCCATTGGCCATTATCTTTGAAAACTCGTGGCGATCAGGGGAGGTCCCGGTTGACTGGAAAAAGGCTAATGTAGTGCCCATCTTTAAAAAAGGGAAGGAGGAGGATCTGGGGAACTACAGGCCAGTCAGCCTCACCTCAGTCCCTGGAAAAATCATGGAGCAGGTCCTCAAGGAATCAATTCTGAAGCACTTAGAGGAGAGGAAAGTGATCAGGAACAGTCAGCATGGATTCACCAAGGGCAAGTCATGCCTGACTAACCTAATTGCCTTCTATGAGGAGATAACTGGGTCTGTGGATGAGGGGAAAGCAGTG
This sequence comes from Platysternon megacephalum, assembly GCA_003942145.1. NCBI lineage: Eukaryota > Metazoa > Chordata > Testudines > Platysternidae > Platysternon > Platysternon megacephalum. The sequence continues at coordinate 227,194 of QXTE01000236.1, read as the reverse complement.
GATGTGTTATTCCTTGACTTTAGCAAAGCTTTTGATACGGTCTCCCACAGTATTCTTGCCGGCAAGTTAAAGAAGTATGGGCTGGATGAATGGACTATAAGGTGGATAGAAAGCTGGCTAGATCGTCGGGCTCAACGGGTAGTGATCAACGGCTCCATGTCTAGTNTGGATAGAAAGCTGGCTAGAATGTCGGGCTCAACGGGTAGTGATCAATGGCTCCATGTCTAGTTGGCAGCCGGTATCAAGCGGAGTGCCCCAAGGGTTGGTCCTGGGGCCAGTTTTGTTCAATATCTTCATTAATGATCTAGAGGATGGAGTGGACTGCACCCTCCGCAAGTTTGCAGATGACACTAAACTGGGAGGAGTAGTAGATAACGCTGGAGGATCGGGATAGGATACAGAGAGACCTAGACAAGTTAGAGGATTGAGCCAAAAGAAATCTGATTAGGTTCAACAAGGACAAGTGCAGAGTCCTGCACTTAGGACGGAAGAATCCCATGCACTGCTACAGACTAGGGACCGAATGGCTAGGCAGCAGTTCTGCAGAAAAGGACCTAGGGGTTACAGTGGACGAGAAGCTGGATATGAGTCAATACTGTGCCCTTGTTGCCAAGAAGGCTAACAGCATTTTGGGCTGTATAAGTAGGGGCATTGCCAGCAGATCGAGGGACGTGATCATTCCCCTCTATTCAGCATTGGTGAGGCCTCATATGGAGTACTGTGTCCAGTTTTGGGCCCCACACTACAAGAAGGATGTGGAAAAATTGGAAAGAGTCCAGCGGAGGGCAACAAAAATGATTAGGGGCTGGAGCACATGATTTATGAGGCGAGGCTGAGGGAACTGGGATTATTTAGTCTGCAGAAGAGAAGAATGAGGGGGGATTTGATAGCTGCTTTCAACTACCTGAAAGGGGGTTCCAAAGAGGATGGATCTAGACTGTTCTCAGTGGTAGCAGATGACAGAACAAGGGTTGTGAGTTCAATCCTTGAGGGGGCCACTTAGGGATCTGGGGCAAAATTGGTCCTGCTAGTGAAGGCAGGGGGCTGGACTCGATGACCCTTGGGGGTCCCTTCCAGCTCTATGAGATAGGTATATCTCCATATATTAAGGAGTAACGGTCTCAAGTTGCAGTGGGGGAGGTTTAGGTTGGATATTAGGAAAAACTTTTTCACTAGGAGGGTGGTGAAGCACTCGAATGGGTTACCTAGGAGGGTGGTAGAATCTCCTTCCTTAGAGGTTTTTAAGGTCAGGCTTGACAAAGCCCTGGCTGGGATGATTTAGTTGGGGATTGGTCCTGCTTTGAGCGGGGGGTTGGACTAGATGACCTCCTGAGGTCCCTTCCAACCTTGATATTCTATGATTCTATGAATACCTGGAGCAGAGATCCCCCATGATGCAGTGCTTCCCTGCTTCTCTGGTCCCAGAGTTCAGTGCGGTTCTTCCCTTGGAATCTCTGTTCTCCATTCTGTGTGCTAGTAAAGATGCCTCCCTGTACCATATATGATGCAAATGAGGCTAGGGGAGTTTCCTTAATCCTGTCACCCTTGTCCAGAGAGGTTTAGGTGTGTCTCCCACTGCCTTTTCACTGCTTTTGGTAAGTCTTTCTTCTGATGTCTTTGGTTCTTTTGAAGTCTTTGGTTCAAGCAGAGGCTGCGGGGGGGGGGACGGGGGGAGAGAGGTCTTTTGTGAGTCAGACAGGCTGGGTATTGCGCCCTGGTTTCCCAAGAACACAGAGCTGGTAACACCAGACACACCCCTCTCGCCCCACAGACACATAGTGACCCCCACAGGTCTTGCTCTCACCAGGGGGTAGCCCTGCGCAGTTTAATGAGCTAGCTTGGTGAAAAGGATAAATGAAGGTTACCCAATGTGACACCCTGGCACCCAATATTCACCACTATCATGTAATTAGGACATGTTTTGTACAAAGTATGCCTTGTGAGGTATCATTCTATAAGTCTTGATCTGCTAGACAGTAATATCTCATTGGATTGTGTGTGCTACCATCGTATGGGAAGTTATGAAGTTTGGCTATTTATGTGTTACTGAAACACGTTGTGAGGTTGAAAACACCCACAAGCAGCCTTTCAGGTACAACAGTAAAAAGGCCAAACAATGTTAATGGCTTAATGAGAAAATGCAGACAAGCACAAGGATTATCCCAGGAACTGTGTACAATAGAAACCTCTCAGAGATAACACTACACAATGGGAACTGTTTGACCCAGGTCACAGCAGCTTTGCAGCAAGTGGGAAGAAGATATAAAAGGGGGACAATGACATCATGATGGGATTTCACTCCCCCTACAATATCACACCTGGAACTACCTGAGAAACAAAGACTGAACTGTGGGAAGTGATGGTCCCAGGCTAGAGGGATTTCTAGCCTATATATGAAAACCTGGGAAACCCAAGCTGAAAAGCCAAGGCAGCTTGTGTCTTAAGAATCTGCTAGCCTGTTTATCACTCAGGGTGAGAATTTGCTAATTCATATCCTATCTATCTAGTGTGTTAAGCTCAGTTTGCGGTTTTATTTATTTGCTAGGTAATCTGCTTTGATCTGTTTGCTATCACTTATAATCTATCTTTTGTAGTTAATAGACTTGTTTTTGTTTTGTCTAAAATCAGTGTGTGGAAATTATAACTTGGGACGGAAAGCGGTTGTCTCTCTCTCCACATTGAGGGAGGGGGCGAATTTTATGAGCTTACGCTGTACAGTTTCCTGTGAAGCACATGACGGTATAATTTTGGGTTTACACTCCAGAGGGGGGTGCGTGCCTTAGGAACTGGGAGGTGCCTTAGCTGAGCCTTCCCATGCAGCGCTGATCTCAGCATCTGTGTGTAGCTGCAGCTGGGTGTCCCACTACCTGTATGTGTGCTGGTGGGGGCTTGAGGGCCTGTCACAGCAGTACAGTGTAAAGGGAGTCCAGGCTGGTGGGCCAGGCAGGCTCAGTGGTACCCCAATTCCAATGGCACCCCGGGGGGAACCCATCACACCCACCTCTAACTGAAGCTCTTCCAGACGATCTCTACTCCAAGAGTGGGAATGCGTAGAGGCTCCTCAAAGAGAAAGTTAGGCCTAGCTGCTTAAATGATAGTCCTTCCTTCCCAACCCCTCACCCTGCAAAAGGCACCAGGAAAAAGACATTGGACAGAGTGCAGCAGTAAGGTCATCCTTGTCCAATGAGGCACCAAGACCCAGACTGGAGGGATTTCAAAAGCCTCAAGATTATTTTAAAAAATAAATCCCACTGTTGTCAGATGTTTTCTTCCTACTACACCCACAATTAATACCTTGACAACATCACTCCAAGAGCTCCTACTGATACCCTTCCCTTACAGCTCTGACTCTCCTACTGGAAGCCAGGGAGTTTTATAGATGGCTTCTGTACCCAGAACCCTTTATGGAGAAGTTCTGCCTGTCTGGATGATTGACAGCCCATCCAGCCAATCAGCTCTCTTTCCTTCACTCCTGGCTCTGTAAGAACTTCACCCCAGCATAGGCATGGTCTTGCTAGTTAAGTCTTCAGTCATCGCTTACTAACTACAACCATGATTTTGCCATCTCCACATTTCCTCACCCCCAACCACAACCCCACAAAAGGTACAACTTTAACTCTGACCAAAAATCAACCAGTGACAAAACAAAGCCATGTACTTCCTTGGTGTGTCACCTCCAAGACAATGCTACAAATATTAAAACAGTTTTCCCAGATGATAAACTCTAGAATAAAGCATTTCCACTTTATACAATAAAACAAACAAACATAACCCCCCCCACACACACACACTTGCCTAACACTCATTTAAACCCTTAAACTGGACCATAACCAGCCTGTGCTATACAGGAGAGCAGACTAGATGCGTACAGTCGTCCCTTCTGAACTTGGAATCTATGAATCAACTAAAAATCTACCCAACACACACTAACCATCTTGCTTCATAAGAACATAAGAACAGTGGCCAGTGCCAGGTGCCCCAGAGTGAATGAACAGAACAGGTAATCATCAAGTGATCTATCCCCTGATGCTCATTCCCAGCTTCTGGCAAACAGAGGCTATGGACACCATTCCTGCCCATCCTGGCTAATAGCCATTGATGGACCTATCCTCCATGAATTTATCTAGTTCTTTTTTGAACCCTGTTATAGTCTTGGCCGTCACAACATCCTCTGGCAAGGAGTTCCACAGGTTGACTGTGTGTTGTGTGAAGAAGAACTTCCTTTTATTTGTTTTAAACCTCTTGCCTATTAATTTCATTTGGTGACCCCTAGTTCTTGTGTTATGAGAAGTAGTAAACGACACTTCCCTATCTACTTTCTCTACACCAGTCATGGTTTTATAGACCTCAATCATATCTCCCCTTAGCCATCTTTTTTCCAAGCTGAAAAGTCCCAGTCTTATTACTCTCTCCTCATACGGAAGCTGTTCCATATCCCTAATCATTTTTGTTGCCCTTTTCTGAACCTTTTCCAATTCCAATATATCTTTTTTGAGATGGGACAACCACATCTGCACACAGGATTCAAGATATGGGCATACCATAGATTTATATAGAGGCAACATGATNGAGGCTGAGGGAACTGGGATTATTTAGTCTGCAGAAGAGAAGAATGAGGGGGGATTTGATAGCTGCTTTCAACTACCTGAAAGGGGGTTCCAAAGAGGATGGATCTAGACTGTTCTCAGTGGTAGCAGATGACAGAACAAGGGTTGTGAGTTCAATCCTTGAGGGGGCCACTTAGGGATCTGGGGCAAAATTGGTCCTGCTAGTGAAGGCAGGGGGCTGGACTCGATGACCCTTGGGGGTCCCTTCCAGCTCTATGAGATAGGTATATCTCCATATATTAAGGAGTAACGGTCTCAAGTTGCAGTGGGGGAGGTTTAGGTTGGATATTAGGAAAAACTTTTTCACTAGGAGGGTGGTGAAGCACTCGAATGGGTTACCTAGGAGGGTGGTAGAATCTCCTTCCTTAGAGGTTTTTAAGGTCAGGCTTGACAAAGCCCTGGCTGGGATGATTTAGTTGGGGATTGGTCCTGCTTTGAGCAGGGGGTTGGACTAGATGACCTCCTGAGGTCCCTTCCAACCTTGATATTCTATGATTCTATGAATACCTGGAGCAGAGATCCCCCATGATGCAGTGCTTCCCTGCTTCTCTGGTCCCAGAGTTCAGTGCGGTTCTTCCCTTGGAATCTCTGTTCTCCATTCTGTGTGCTAGTAAAGATGCCTCCCTGTACCATATATGATGCAAATGAGGCTAGGGGAGTTTCCTTAATCCTGTCACCCTTGTCCAGAGAGGTTTAGGTGTGTCTCCCACTGCCTTTTCACTGCTTTTGGTAAGTCTTTCTTCTGATGTCTTTGGTTCTTTTGAAGTCTTTGGTTCAAGCAGAGGCTGCGGGGGGGGGGACGGGGGGAGAGAGGTCTTTTGTGAGTCAGACAGGCTGGGTATTGCGCCCTGGTTTCCCAAGAACACAGAGCTGGTAACACCAGACACACCCCTCTCGCCCCACAGACACATAGTGACCCCCACAGGTCTTGCTCTCACCAGGGGGTAGCCCTGCGCAGTTTAATGAGCTAGCTTGGTGAAAAGGATAAATGAAGGTTACCCAATGTGACACCCTGGCACCCAATATTCACCACTATCATGTAATTAGGACATGTTTTGTACAAAGTATGCCTTGTGAGGTATCATTCTATAAGTCTTGATCTGCTAGACAGTAATATCTCATTGGATTGTGTGTGCTACCATCGTATGGGAAGTTATGAAGTTTGGCTATTTATGTGTTACTGAAACACGTTGTGAGGTTGAAAACACCCACAAGCAGCCTTTCAGGTACAACAGTAAAAAGGCCAAACAATGTTAATGGCTTAATGAGAAAATGCAGACAAGCACAAGGATTATCCCAGGAACTGTGTACAATAGAAACCTCTCAGAGATAACACTACACAATGGGAACTGTTTGACCCAGGTCACAGCAGCTTTGCAGCAAGTGGGAAGAAGATATAAAAGGGGGACAATGACATCATGATGGGATTTCACTCCCCCTACAATATCACACCTGGAACTACCTGAGAAACAAAGACTGAACTGTGGGAAGTGATGGTCCCAGGCTAGAGGGATTTCTAGCCTATATATGAAAACCTGGGAAACCCAAGCTGAAAAGCCAAGGCAGCTTGTGTCTTAAGAATCTGCTAGCCTGTTTATCACTCAGGGTGAGAATTTGCTAATTCATATCCTATCTATCTAGTGTGTTAAGCTCAGTTTGCGGTTTTATTTATTTGCTAGGTAATCTGCTTTGATCTGTTTGCTATCACTTATAATCTATCTTTTGTAGTTAATAGACTTGTTTTTGTTTTGTCTAAAATCAGTGTGTGGAAATTATAACTTGGGACGGAAAGCGGTTGTCTCTCTCTCCACATTGAGGGAGGGGGCGAATTTTATGAGCTTACGCTGTACAGTTTCCTGTGAAGCACATGACGGTATAATTTTGGGTTTACACTCCAGAGGGGGGTGCGTGCCTTAGGAACTGGGAGGTGCCTTAGCTGAGCCTTCCCATGCAGCGCTGATCTCAGCATCTGTGTGTAGCTGCAGCTGGGTGTCCCACTACCTGTATGTGTGCTGGTGGGGGCTTGAGGGCCTGTCACAGCAGTACAGTGTAAAGGGAGTCCAGGCTGGTGGGCCAGGCAGGCTCAGTGGTACCCCAATTCCAATGGCACCCCGGGGGGAACCCATCACACCCACCTCTAACTGAAGCTCTTCCAGACGATCTCTACTCCAAGAGTGGGAATGCGTAGAGGCTCCTCAAAGAGAAAGTTAGGCCTAGCTGCTTAAATGATAGTCCTTCCTTCCCAACCCCTCACCCTGCAAAAGGCACCAGGAAAAAGACATTGGACAGAGTGCAGCAGTAAGGTCATCCTTGTCCAATGAGGCACCAAGACCCAGACTGGAGGGATTTCAAAAGCCTCAAGATTATTTTAAAAAATAAATCCCACTGTTGTCAGATGTTTTCTTCCTACTACACCCACAATTAATACCTTGACAACATCACTCCAAGAGCTCCTACTGATACCCTTCCCTTACAGCTCTGACTCTCCTACTGGAAGCCAGGGAGTTTTATAGATGGCTTCTGTACCCAGAACCCTTTATGGAGAAGTTCTGCCTGTCTGGATGATTGACAGCCCATCCAGCCAATCAGCTCTCTTTCCTTCACTCCTGGCTCTGTAAGAACTTCACCCCAGCATAGGCATGGTCTTGCTAGTTAAGTCTTCAGTCATCGCTTACTAACTACAACCATGATTTTGCCATCTCCACATTTCCTCACCCCCAACCACAACCCCACAAAAGGTACAACTTTAACTCTGACCAAAAATCAACCAGTGACAAAACAAAGCCATGTACTTCCTTGGTGTGTCACCTCCAAGACAATGCTACAAATATTAAAACAGTTTTCCCAGATGATAAACTCTAGAATAAAGCATTTCCACTTTATACAATAAAACAAACAAACATAACCCCCCCCACACACACACACTTGCCTAACACTCATTTAAACCCTTAAACTGGACCATAACCAGCCTGTGCTATACAGGAGAGCAGACTAGATGCGTACAGTCGTCCCTTCTGAACTTGGAATCTATGAATCAACTAAAAATCTACCCAACACACACTAACCATCTTGCTTCATAAGAACATAAGAACAGTGGCCAGTGCCAGGTGCCCCAGAGTGAATGAACAGAACAGGTAATCATCAAGTGATCTATCCCCTGATGCTCATTCCTAGCTTCTGGCAAACAGAGGCTATGGACACCATTCCTGCCCATCCTGGCTAATAGCCATTGATGGACCTATCCTCCATGAATTTATCTAGTTCTTTTTTGAACCCTGTTATAGTCTTGGCCGTCACAACATCCTCTGGCAAGGAGTTCCACAGGTTGACTGTGTGTTGTGTGAAGAAGAACTTCCTTTTATTTGTTTTAAACCTCTTGCCTATTAATTTCATTTGGTGACCCCTAGTTCTTGTGTTATGAGAAGTAGTAAACGACACTTCCCTATCTACTTTCTCTACACCAGTCATGGTTTTATAGACCTCAATCATATCTCCCCTTAGCCATCTTTTTTCCAAGCTGAAAAGTCCCAGTCTTATTACTCTCTCCTCATACGGAAGCTGTTCCATATCCCTAATCATTTTTGTTGCCCTTTTCTGAACCTTTTCCAATTCCAATATATCTTTTTTGAGATGGGACAACCACATCTGCACACAGGATTCAAGATATGGGCATACCATAGATTTATATAGAGGCAACATGATATTTTCTGTCCTATTATCTATCCCTTTCTTAATTATTCCCAGCATTCTGTTTGCTTTTTTCACTGCCGCTGCACATTGAGTGGATGTTTTCAGAGAACTATCTACAGTGACTCCAAAATCTCTTTCTTGAGTGGTAACAGCTAATTCATACCCCATCGTTTTATATGTATAGTTGGGATTATGTTTTCCAATGTGCATTACTTTGCATTTATCAACATTGGATTCCATCGGCCATTTTGTTGCCCAGTCACCCAGTTTTGAGAGATCCTTTTGTAGCTCTTCGCAGTCTGCCTGGGACTTAACTATCTTTAGTAATTTTGTATCATCTGCAAATTTTGCCACCTCACTGTTTACCCCTTTTTCCAGATCATTTATGAATATGTTGAATAGGACTGGTCCCAGAACAGACCCCTGGGGGACACCACTAGTTACCTCTCTCCAGTCTGAAAACTGACCATTTATACCTACCCTTTGTTTCCTATCGTTTAACCAGTTACCAACCCATGAGAGCACCTGCCCTCTTACTTTGCGTAACAGCCTTCAACACCAGCATTTCAAACTATTTGAAATAATCCATTACTAACTCTTACCTATGGTCAGTTAAGATTGCACATTTGTGTGGTGACAGCAAGTAGAGGGATGTGTGTAGGTATTCTGAAGAGTTAACAGTGTACTATGGGTTTTGTAACCTGAGCCCTAACATAAGATAGGTCTACAATGCCAAAACAGGTGTGCTCTAGTCTTAACTCAGGTTAGCTAAATTGGGTTAACACAGCAGTGAAGACCCAGCACCAAAGCTTTTAACTTGGCTTAGCAGCTGGAGTGAAAGTCTATAGGGCAACGTGGGGCTGAACTTGAGTTACTAACCCAAGTTAAAAGCTGCATTGCTGTGTCTTCACTATTTAATCCAGGTTAGGAACACTTCTTTTTTTTTTTGGCACAGTGTAGACATACCCTCAGAAGGAGACCTCCTCCCAGCCACTTCCAGCTTCTACTAGCAGAAGACACAGGGAGCAAGCGGCTCAGGGTCTGTTTGTGTGCGCACAGTCATGTTAGTTGTGACAAAGAGGAATTCACTCCTGGTTTACCTGCCCTTGGACCTGCTGATTTGTCTGGGGACTGAACCAGTATTGCCTGGTGCTAGAGCAAATACTTGCAATTTCACACCGCAGCCACTGGAGTGGAGAAACTTGAAGAGAGACATGTGGTCCTACAGCACTTGCTTGGTTCTGATGTGCAGGGTACCACTCAAGGCTGGACTGATGGAGCATGTTACAACCATGGCTAAATCAGTGTGTGCTGTCAATCACAAAGGAATGTGACAGGCAACCCAGGAAGAGTCAACAGAGACACCTGTGGCAAGTTTAAAAAAATCTAGTAAGAATGTGTGAACGTGGAACCCTTGGAGAAGATATAAGGGCAGACCAAATAATTGGTGAAACACCCCTAGGGACATATACACAAAGCGGAGTTGCTAATTACAGATCACTCCGGTTAAGGCAGCAGTTATTAAGAGAAAACCAAACACCTGCACACACACAAGTCCTTCCAGATTGCAAGTGCCATGGAGGCAGCTGAGCATCAGGGGTCACAAATTGGGAAGAAAGTGGACTCAGTGAATGCATGAAAGCGGAACAGGGTTCAAGAGCCAAAAGAAACTGCAGCAGTTCTGGGCAATAATAGGCATGTGAGACCCAGAGACCCCATTCGTGCCAACTAGCAGAGGGCATAAAGGGTGCATAGGGGTTCACAGGGATCCCTGGGTCTGATCTGTACATTCTAGTGCACCAGAGGGTGGTATGTGTGGTCCCTACCAACAGCCAGTCATGCACTGGACATCCTAATCCTTGCGAGATGTACACAGCGATGATATTTAAGGAGTTATGGATCTATATGTAAAGCTATATTCTTAAGATATGTAACTTAAAACAGGTCACCTGAAGGCAGCAAACAGGTTCTGCTCAGGTAGGCGGTAGGAGCCGCTGTTCTCTCCTGCCTGACCACTGTGCATTGTGTGCCTTACAATGTAAGTCTATTTGAATACAGAGCCACCAGCTGATTAAGACCACAAAGTTGACAAGAGATCACAAAATCGACAGGAAACACCACACAGGATGGTGTTTTGTTTATGGCTAAGATCAAAGAATTAGTCTGGTATATCAGGAGACTGCAAGGAGGCAAACAGGAGCCTTCACCTCGGGGACAAGCTGCCAGCAGGCTTGTCTAATGAACAGAGGGTCACAGCCAGCCCGCACTGGCAGAAATGACTTTGGTTGAGCTAACCTTTACGCGACAGGAGAGTCTTGCTAGTTAAGTCTGGGCTCTAGCTGGTATGTTGTGGTTTTGTTTTAGATGGACCCAATTGTTTCCCATATTTCTACCCACTTGCTGTTTAACAAAGAATAGATTCATCAAGTGAAAGAAGCACAAGTCCGGTGAGTTAAGCAGAGCAATGATTGGAGGTGAAACTGGCCAGCTCAGCGGTGCTGTTTCTTTGGGAAGAGCCGATTGGAGAATTCTGCGAGTGTCCAGTGGCACAGGGCTGGACCCTAGGAGGATGCCTGGAGGGCTCTAGGTGTGCCTCATCCCTGCAGGAGGCCGGGGGCACTGCATGGGCTGGGAGGGGAGTGCTGAGCTGCCCATGGCTGGAGGAGTCAGGGAGCTCTCCCCCAGGCACAGACAAGGTTTCCTTATGGTAAGGGGAGATGGTAGCGAGGTACCTCACAGCCCTGGATACCCCCAGGAAGCATCACAACAGGATCTGACTAGTCCAGGATGACACAATTATTGCACATGTGGCAGAAAAGAGCCCACAAGCCAAAACTGGCCAAAGGAAAATCTGCCATATCTGTGGAAAGACAGGACACTGCAGTTCTTTGCAGAAATAAAACTGGGAAAAGTGCATGTGTACGTGACGGTCATCAGCTGATGAATGTATATTGAAACAAAAGAGACAAGACGCTGAGGCAGAAAACGTTTCAGTGAGCAGTGAGGACTACACAGTTGCACATACTTACTGATGGAGGCCCTGCCTGTAATATTATTAGACTAGCAGCCAGGGAAGACCTGAAAGGTGACAGAGAAACAACCGCAAGACAGATCAGAAAAAATGGAACTGTAGGGCCCCAAGAAAGCTTTGCCTATCATTGGGAAATTCCAAACACGCATTAAGTCTGAAAAAAAAAAAAAAAAAAAAATTCCACACCAGACAGAATTCCTTGGACTGCAAGGAAAAGGAATTGCTTTGCTGAGCTGGAAAACTAGAGCCAAATCCATATCTGGGATGGAAATTCAAGGGCTATAGAAGAGGAATTTAAGGAGTGTTTTGAGAGGTCAGGGAAAGTACGTGGACCCAGTATGAAACAGTAGCACAGAGCACATGCAGGCTTTGCTACAGCTTAAAGGGAAGCTGCTGAGGACAAATTAACCTGGGGGGGGGGAAAAATCATAAAATGGGTAGAAGGACCAACAACCTGGCTGTCATCACTCATGGTAGTGCCAATAGGCTGAGGGGTCCATTTTGGTGTTGACAGGCCTGGAGGCTAATGAAACCATAAGCAGGGGGACACAGTCAATTCTCAGAACTGAAGACATCCTGCAGAACAGAAATGGGCCAAATATTTTTAATAAGCTTGATTTAAAATGAGGTTTCCACCGGGTTAAGCTATCACCCCAGGTCAACGAGATGACCACTTCTGTGACCCGCACTCATACAAGTTTGGGACATCCTCTGCTCCACAAGCTCTGCCAGTCATTCAGTGGGTTTTAACAGGTTGCAAAGGGACCTAGAACATAGCCAATGGCACCGTAGTCCATCACATCATTTAATAGGCCCTAGACCATGGCCAGAACCAGAACCAAAAGAAATGCTACTAGCCTCCTGGGAGGAACTCTCTTTTGATCTCTGGGGCATTCCCATGGAGGCTCATTTACTGGTCCAATTGCCTATTAGTCACAGTGGCAGGGACTGTCTCTGGGAGAAAGGGTACTTCTGCTAACATTAACAACCACCTTGGGCAAACATTGGTGGCACAGACATAAGGGCCATAAACTCTGTGTATGTGACAATGGCTCTCCAATTGCGTCCAAGGACCTTCAGGCTTTTTTACTGGACAATAATGTTCCACAAAGACAATGACACCAGACTGGCCTCATGCCACCAGGGAGGTTGAACATCAGAACAGGACACCTCTCAAAACACTTAGATCTCTTAGAAATAAAGATTGGAAAAGAGAACTTTTACCATTTTACATTATACAACATCTCGGACTAGTACTGGGAAAGGTCCAGCAAGGCTACATGGTGATAAGAGATCCCAGATCACCAGTTTTGCTAGAACAAGACAGTATCCACTGAGATGTTCTACAGACCAGTAAAACAGCAAAACTCGTGAGGTCAAGACAACGTTGGTGAAAGGGCGAGCCAGACCCGCCTTTGCTGAGCCAGGAGAACAAATTCTGTTGCACTAAAATTACCATGCACAGCTGTCTTCAACCAAAGCTGTATTGTTTGTTGGAAAAGCCTGGGAATAAGACACCATTAGAAATCTCACGAGAGGGGACAGATCTTTTCCTGTGTAAAGCTGCTTGTGGAACCAAACCCAGAAGAGTGGGAGAACTGTGTTGAGGGGATCAAAGATACTCTACCAGAAGCAAGAATATCCTGCTCACAGCAGGTCAGGAATTCCCCCCTCAAATAGCTGCAAGCCTGTGTCTGGAAGTAAAGGAGCAGAGAGATACAGGCTGCCCAACGAAGCCAAGTTATCCCTTACCCTGTATCAGATGAAGGTGGAACGTGTGGTTGAAGTACTTTGTTAAATGTGAGGAGCAGGAGCTGGAGGAAGAGGGACTGTATTCACACAGTACATTGTTGAATTGCTCGTCAGCTGCTCCCTCGAGGCAGCCGGCCCCACCTGGAGTATTGCTGAGTGTAGGAACACCACATCCCATAACAGAGCTGGCTATGTAGAAGCACCAGCTTCTTTCCTCCTGACCCAGGAGAGGGATCTCCCCCACCCTCCTGTTGGCGCTCTTTTCTGCTGTAGGTTCACCCTCAGCCTGTGGGTCAGTTCTCATTAGTGAGGTGCAGCTTGCGAGTTGTTCCCTAGGGCTATGCTGGAAAACACCCATGGTGGCCCTGGCTGGGTCTCTGAGCCCAGCTCCTTTACCGATCGGTGCATATGGTCATGGCCCTGGCCTCACTGTGGTACACTGGCCAGCATCCAGGTAGGGCTTGAGCCTAGCATCACGCAGGGCAAAGCTGTTCCCATCCAGGGCAGGAGCTGGTTTACAGAGTGCCTGGGCCCTGGCCCATGTTACAGCTTAGCCTCTTCGGTGCCAGATTCCTGCCAATCCCCAGCCCAGTCCTGCCAGCCTCTAGTTCAGAAGCACAAGCCAGGTCCAGAAACCACCCTCACAGGAGTCTGGCTGCTGACTGAGCTCAGGGGGTGCTGCCTATAGCTCTGCAGCAGAAAAGCACATGCTCCTGCCCTCTCCACCCCCAGCTTCCCAAGCAGCAGCCAGGCTGCAGGACCACCCTGCTTTTGCTGACACACCTGGCTGGTGGCTGCTCCTGGGAAACCCTCCTGTCTCCCCCCTCCCCCCCCCACCAGACCTTTGCCCTGAATTTATCCCCAGCAGAGGAGCTGGGGGCCCAGTGGCCAGGAGCTACAGGCAGCACTAGATCCTGCTTGCGGAGGCCTGTGGTGGCCAAAGTGTACTGCAGCCACTGGAATTTAGGAAGCCTCCAGAAAGTGCTTGGGGAACCAGCTGGTTGAAGAGCCCAGAGCAGCTGGGTTTGCACCACGCACTCCAGAGCCAAGCTGCCTGCCCTGCCCAGGCCAGGCTAGTTAGAATTGCCCTGCTGAGGAAGAAGTATGGCCCAGTGGTTAGGGCACTAGCCTAGACCTTGGGTACCAGTTCCTGTTCTGCCAGTCTCCACCGCCTTGCTGGGGCCCTGGCGGAATCAGTCTCTGCAGAATGGCCCAGCTGTATCAGCAGGTCAGCAGTGACCAGCCTCACCGGGGAAAGGACAGAGGGAGAGTGATGTCTAGAGTAACAAGGAAAATCATCAGGACACCCTCCACCCCCACCCTTTCAGGCCTTCAGTCAGAGAGCAGCAAGGAAGGGACACAAAGCTCCGACCGACCCTCTGTTCCCAGATCAGCCCCCTCCCCCCGTTTCTGACAGAGGCAGGAATTGCCCTTGAAGTGATGGCACCCCAGCGTGGCTCCAACACAACACTACCCTTCTGGCCCTGGCTGCTCTCCCGGAACATTGTTCCTGCCTTGCACAGCCCCAGAGGCAGCTGCATTCAAGTGGGACATGAAGCTTTAATAAATGGAAGATCATGGGGACAAGGGACCTCTAGGGCAGTCAGTTGGTCTGGAGCATTTGAAATGCGAGGTCCAAACATGGAGCAGCCATGGAATTGCTGGGGAGTCCTGGCTAGGCCCATGTCCCTGCTGGGCTCTGACATACACTAGTTAATTGTTGCACCAGGGGGTAAGTACCCAAGACTTGCAACAAGCTCATCCTGCTGGGGCTTAAGGGCTTTATGCAGAGAAGTCGTGGCCAGTTGTTTGAGCTCTTACAAAGCTGAAGTGAAAGCAGTCGCTGGGCCAGGTGAATTAATGCCCCTGGATCCCAAGGCGGGGGATGGACTGCACCCCAGGCTCCTCACTCGAGGGAGGCAGAGAACCCCACTCCCAGCAGCACACGCCTTCTTTACACAATCTGCTTTATTGATTCTCTGTACAAAAACATTGCAACTTCATTCACTGATTTATTTACAGAGTCTCACCCACATGGGCACGTTGTCCAGCATAGTTGGGATGGGCCAGGAGAAGCCCCTCCAGTCAGATCCCTTCCACCCCCAGGGGGCAGTCTGCAGAGAGGCTAAGACTGAGTGAAGAAGTGCCCAGAAGAAGAGGGAAGGATTCCTAACAGACCCCTCGCCCCAGGACTCAATGATGCAAGCTGGAAAATAGACCCTCCTTCCCTTTCACCTTTGCCATCAATATCTGGGGTTCCCCAACTGCAGTCCACCCAAGGCTACACCAGAATCAGCTAACACTGCCCTCTTCAGGGTGGAAGTGTAACCTGCAGTGACTAATGCAATATGCCAGAGACTTCCTGGATCGAGAGCACTGCAGGCTGGGATCTGCAGGCTGCACCCCCATTTAGGAGGCAGTGGTTGTTGCCCTTCCACCTCTGGATTAATCCCTGAATATACCTGTTCTCTCCCAGCATTCGGGGCTGAGCTGCCAGGCCTAGCACCAGCTTTAATCAGACAGCGCGTGCTGCAGGTGGCCTCATTTACCTTGCCAAACAGGCCCAGGAAGGGCTGCCCCTGCAAACCCAAAGCAGCAGGCTCAGCTCAGTCCCCTGCAAGCGGCGCTTTCACCCAGGTCCTGAGCAGCCAGTGCCAGCCCTGCTTCATGCAGACCTTGGCCCCAGCCCCTTGCATCCTGCCTAGAATTTGCAGGCGCCCATCAGGGCGGATCTGACCTTTCCCTATATATTGGCAAGGCTCCTTTTGAACAGTTATGCTACACAGACAAATAAATAGGCTCGCTGCAGTAGAGAAAGTCCAAAATAAATGCTCAGGTGCAGCTTACTATACCCTCTCTATAGAAATGGAGGAGCAGGGTGGGGTGGGAACGTCAGGTCATTTCCTCCTTAACCCCCCGCCTGATACAGCGTCAGTTTGGAATCCGCCACGCTCAGGCCAAGAGAGCCACCCCCGTTGGGCAATACAGAGACACTCCTGCAGCACTGGCTGGGGCAGGAGAGAACAGCTCAACTCTTCCTCCACAGCTCAGGCCAGGCATGTGCAGCAGCTGAGCCTAGGATGCTCCTCCATGACTGCTGGGTACACACTGCTCCAACCCACTCAGCGATGGAGGATTGGCCCAGCCAAGACAGCAGCTGGGATCCTTAGAGGGAACTTCAGAATGGAAAGAAGCCACCTGGGCTGGGAGGAGATCGATTCTGCCCCCTGCTCTGCCTCAGGTCGATTCATCGGCTTATTTCAAACATCAGCCAGCCCCCATTGGAGCAGCCAGCCAGGCCCCAGACCTTTCTTGGGAACAGGGCTTTGAGCCTCCCAATGGAAAGAAGAGACGCATTCAGACCTCGGGCAGACGCACAATCACAGCCCTTTGCCTACGGGTCTGAATGGTCACCCCAGGCACAGCCCGGCTCCCTTGGTCTCTGCTCTGCAAATCAGCTGCAGCCAAACCATAAATAAAAACGTAACTTCTACAGATAAGGCTCCTCCCCTGGCACCCAGAGTGGCAGGAGAGAGGCCCCCAGACACACCCTGCTCCCCACTTTGGCTGCAGCAGGGAATCAATCCTGAGTCTGGGCCCAGCTGGCTGGCCCCTCAGGTGCAGAGGTGGCAGCCCTGGGCGCTCTGCCGCCGCGAAGCCAGAATGTGCTGCGACCCCATTACAAGTAGGTGTCCTCGCTCTCGCGGGAGCTCAGGCTGTCCTTGGACTGGTGATGTGGGGAGGCCCCAGGCTCAACGAAGGCCTGGGCTCCGTTCTCC
Source organism: Platysternon megacephalum (assembly GCA_003942145.1). NCBI lineage: Eukaryota > Metazoa > Chordata > Testudines > Platysternidae > Platysternon > Platysternon megacephalum. Next base: position 210,335 of record QXTE01000236.1, on the reverse strand, counting down.
TCAGGGATGGGGCCATTGGCCGGCCTGACTTCTCCTTGGTCTTGTTTCTTCTCCTTGTTCTTGCGGCCCTTGGGTGGGAGCGCCTGGCCGGGGGGCAGGATGATGGAGGGCGAAGGGTCCAGCGCCTTGCGGGAATGTGGCTCTGAGTCGCTGATGGCTTTGGCGCCATGCAGGCGTGGGGGAGACCTGCACTGCAGCTCCCCGTGGGTCTCCTTCCACTTTTTCAGCTGGATCAAGTGCTCCCGCTCAATGTGCCGCTCTGTCACCGGCAGCTCTATGATCTGTGGGGACAGCACATGCTCGTCAGGCCCCTGCCCAGCCAACTAGCAGGCCAGGCCAGAACTGGGGGCTGCCAGCACAGCCATCTCCTCAGGGAGCAGTCACAGCCACATGGGAAATCCAACAGAAACTCAGACCCTCCAATTGGATTTTCAGCCACCCACGCTGTGCAGTTCATGGTTCCTGTGATCGAACAGGCGATCAGTACATTAACCTAAGAACATGTGACCCCTCCTGGGCCCTCTAGTCTCCTCCCTATTCGTTGTGGGGTTTTCCCCTAAGGGACCAGCACAAGGGCACTGGAACAAGGGGGATCAGGGGGCCATGGCCCTCCCACTTTTTACTAGCCATAAGGGCAAGTAACGGGGGGCGGGGAGGGGCCTTGGGGAGAAGAGCAGCATGAGGGCAGGGGCACAGTTTGGGCACTGGTGGCCCGCCCACACTTTTAGGGACCATCCGCTGCTCCTGGACCAGCATCCACATAGTTCATGGTTTCCCTGGAAGGCCTGAAGGACCCTGATAGAGAACCTGCTTGTTATCCAAGCCTTCACCAGCAGAGGGCAGCACTGCACCGAACACAGCTGCTTCACTCAGTGCCCGGGGTGGGGGAAGCCCTTGGATTTGAACTTGCTTCTAAGTCTAGGGTTCCTGAAAGCCCTTCACAGCAGAGCGCAGGGCCCCTCCCCCAGCCAGGGCTCTCCCACGCTGAGCAGGAACCTGCCTCCAGCCCTGGGACCCTCCAGAAGGGGCTCTGCAGGAAGCTGCTGATCTCGCCCCCAAAGCGACTTTCCCAGGGCTGGGGGATCTGAGCCAAGTCCCCACCCCAGGGAGTGTCTAGCTATTTACAGCCCCTCCTGGGAAATGCCGCAGAGCAGCCTGGGGCAGCAGCATAGTCACGGTCCCCAGGAACTGGTAGATCCCCCAAGCCAGAAGCTGCCCATCTGCCAGGGCGGGATGTGGGCTGTTTGCCCCCATTAGGGAGCTCCTGCTGGAGCAGTAGACGGGGGGGGGAGAGCAGCAGCAAGGTGCACTGGGAGGGAGAGACCCCAGCCCCCCATCAATCCCTAGGCTGTCTCCACACCCCAGCCCACTTCCATAAGAGGGAACGCGAGTGCCGAGCACCAGCCAGGCGGTGCCGGGCTTTGATCACTGGATGAAAGGCTCAGACCATGCTGAGTGCAGCTGGTTCCCATCCAGTCACCGCTGTGAGGGGGAGAGGGCTGGTGAGCTGCCAACTGTGGACATGTGTGTGCCAGGGCAGCCTGGGATCCCACCTCCGCCCCGACAGACATCTCCTCACCTCCTGCACCAGGAAGGCCTCTTGCATGATCTTGGGGTTCAGCGCCCTCAGCCTCTCCATGGTCTCGTATTGCCCCTGGCAGGACTTGAGCTTCTCGGAGGAGCCGAGCGTGTGTTTCAGCAGCACCAGGCCGACCCGGAACAGGATCTTCACCCCTGGAAGAGCAGAGCCGCCAGCTGGTTAGCACCCGCACAGCCCCAGGGCTCAGCCACATACCAGCCTGCCTCGCCCCAGCCATAGGGACTGGAAAGGTTCTTTGCCCTGCTCTTCCCCCATCGCTGCGTGACCTAAAACAGGGACCCCCTGTGACGGTACCTCCCATAAGGCTTTGTGGGAATATGACATAACTGGAATATGTTTTGTGCTGCCTGTGCCAGGTACATATCTCTGTAAAGGTTATGGTCTACTATATCTATTCATCCCTTTTGTACACATATATCATTTTGTACTTGAGGTTAAGAATATGGATTGTATACTTGCTTGCCTAAGGTTTGTGAGGCATTTGGTCAGCCTCTTTAGGAAGGAATTCACTAGGTTAAGTACCCGGTCGGGGAACAATGCATCTTGGAATGCTCCAATCCACATAAGAAGTCT
>QXTE01000236.1:172340-207648 GCA_003942145.1 Platysternon megacephalum | reverse complement strand
CCCCCCCCCCCCACCCCCATGTAGGCCAGCTGGGAGCCAACAGCCCTCAGTCTCTAATAGACTGCACAGGCTGCAGCATGGCATGCTGGGACGGGATGCTCGGAAGAGGACAGTGAGTGCAACAGTGACAGTTAAGGGCGGTGACCCTCGGAGCTGCCCCCACGCTCTCCAATGGGCAGTCTGGGGTTAATGGCTGGTGGGAGGTTTCTCAGAGCCAGAGACACAAAGGCTCAGATAGGGGAAGATCCAATGACTGCTCCCCTCCTCTCCCCCCCCAACTCCCAAACCTAAAAATGTACCCAGCCTGCTGCCCCATTTGCCATAGGGGTGACGTGTGGGCCCCTCAGTCCCAAACCAATGTCTTGCTTGTGACCCGACACCAGTCTGGTCCCAGCTGGAGACAAGGAATTACCAGCACCTGCTTCATGGACACAATCCCCCAAGAGCAGGCTGCAAGGCAGTCCCGTCCTTCCAATGGCTCCCCTGCTCTGTGCTACATTAGCCCAAGTATCAACCAGATCGCTTGGCAGCCTGGAGCCCAGTGCCCGATGCATCTTCCCCGGCACTGCTGCCAGGAAAATCATCTCTTCTCAGAACCTTGATCTGCAGAGGTGCAAGAGACAAGCACCCCCGGGGCCCCACTGAGGTTACACTGGAGCTGCCCCCAAACTTAGCTCCAGCTTGAAGTAGCCACCCAGTGGTGTGCTTTGAAATGCTGTTTGTCGGAGAGCTGGCTGCTTGGCTGCCTCCTCTACACCCGCCAGCGCTCTCCTCCCGGTAGCTCCTTTGGGTGCAGTCTGAAGCCAGCCTGCACAGAGGCCCCAGCTGAGATCAGGGCCCCACAGCGCTGGGCATGAGACAATCCTTGCCCTGGAGAACTGATGATCTGAGCAGGCGAGGCAGGCAGAGGATCCAGGGGAACCGGAGACAGTGAGTGGAAACAAAGTGCCCGAGGTCACAGCAAGGCAGAAGCAGAAACTACCTCGCTCCTTGCAATCCAGTGCTCTATCCACTGCACCACACTGCCTCCCCAAATCACACCCAATCCCTACTGAAACACACAGCCAGGACACAGCCTGCCCGGGGAGCAAGGCCAAATCATGCCCTGGTAACTCTCATGGCAGGCTCAGGGCTGGGTAACCACAGCTCAGACTGACCCCATTTCTACTTCTACCACAGTTCAGACACAGCCTCTGTGCTGGGGACTGCCTTTCAGATCCATCCATCCCAAGCTGTACCCAGCCACAGCATGGCCCCCCACCTCCCTAGGCCACAATCCAGTCTTGCTGAACACCCCTTCCAGAAATGAGCAGGGAAGCTGCAGCACCTCTGCCCAGCAATTATCACTCAGGCAGAAAGCACCAGCAGGTGCTAAGAGCTGGTTGTTTTCCTGGGCTCTGACAGACTGAGAAGCCTCCTGCAGTGCCAATGCCCTCGAACAGGGGCAGCCCTGGCCCCTTCCTTGGCAATAAGGCAGGTTTTTTAGGTACACAGAGAAGATAATGAACCAGCACGACTCATCCAGGGCTGGGGCAGATCCGCCATCGCAGGCGATGTTTGCCAGCCAGACTGGATGTGTAGCTACGAAATCTGCTCTAGTTCAAACAGGCGTTAATTCGGGGGAGGTCTCTGGCCTGTGTTCCACAGGAGGGCACTGACCATTGACTCAGCTCAGACGTGAACGCCCCACCCTCCCCACAGGCACCACCCTCCTGTCCTAACAGGGGTCTCTCCACTGATGTCTCCCCGAGGGAGGTGAAGGAGAGTCAGGGCCCCCCCATGCCTAGCCGAGGGGCACAGCTTAGCAGCAGCAGCGTGGAGACAAAGGGGGCATATTCAGAGCCCTCTCTGAAGGGGGGGTGCACAGCTAGAGCCCTCAGCAGAGGGAGGGAGACGGAGACTTGTGGCCGTCTACGTAATTCTCAAGCTTCGGCTCCAAGTGAAGAGGGGGCAGTGTGGAGAGCACAGTGAACCCGGTGCAGGGAGCCAGGCTGCCAGCAGGGGGCAGGAGGGAGTGGAGTGAGTTTGGACATGCATCACTGCCCAGTGCAGACACTTGAGGGAGGCTGTGCAACCTCAGCCCTTTACCCAAGGGTTGGGCCCAGTCAGACCCTGGCCATGGTGAATGCTCATCTCGGCCTCCCTGGGGAGCCCTTTGAGGGCGAGGGGCCCTGCATCTCCTACCCAGCGGCCAGACTTGGGGTCACTGCTTCCGGAGAGACGGCTCTCCACAGCTGCCCGTGAGCACCAGAACAAGCCGGAGCTCCCAAGCAGCCCCGACAGGGAGCAGACACACCGATGAGCCAGCCCCGGCAGGGATGAGTTCACAAGGCAGCTCAGCCAGGCCACAGTACCAGCTCCAGGGACCCCGAGGAGGGACCCTCTGATCCCCAGTGCTCAGGGTGACGGGGGAAGAAGCACAGGGAAGGCGAGAGCCCAGCCCTTTGGAACAAAGATCCTCAGTGTCATGGGGACAGGAAGGGCCTGGGATGCTGGTAGATGGAGTACGTGGGATCCTGCTCCTGCCCTGTTCAGCACGGGGAGACGCCCAGCACTAGTGATCTGTATCCCCATGTTAAACGGCCGATCCGGTTTGTTCCCAAGATGCACAGAGGCTCCTGTCCTTCCAGGAGTGAGACCAAAGAGCAGCTGCGGCCCAGCTGAACCTACCAGAAAGCAGCTCCCACTGCATTGTCACCTGCCAGCACAGGCCAGCTGAGCAGGTGTGTTGGTTTTATCATTTCCACTTCTGTGGCCAAAGATCTCTAAGTACTTGGTTACAGATGGGAAAACTGAGGCAGAGAGGCAGCCAGTGGCAGAGGCAGGAATAGAACCAGGCCCCATGGGTTAGAATGCTACGCCGGGGCCATAAGAACAGGGCTCCCCTCGGTGCAGACAGCTGAACTGGGGTGGGGGCCAGGCTGGCAAGTCCCCCAGGTGCCCCAAGCTAGGTCCCAGTCTGGAAGGGGGACCCATGCGCTACCTTCACAGAAGAACATGTCCCAGACACGCAGCACGGAGCTCCACGGCAGGGTCCTGGAGAAGGCGCACATGAACCACTCCGTCATGTACAGGATGGGGTCGATCTTCTGCTTGCTCAAGTGCTTGTAAGCCACGGGTGCGAACCTGTGCAGCAGTGAGAAGAGGATCTCCCCATCCAGCTGGATGGCCTCCTGCAAGGAGAGCGGCAGATTACGGGAGGGGAGAGGCGCTGCTGGGGAGGACCAGGGATGGGCCATCCCCCCCAAACAGTGCCCACCCGCCATCCACACACTTATGGTCACCAAGACACAGCCAAACAGCTGCCGTCCGCCAGCAACAACCCAACGGGAGAGGCAGGGCTCCCGGCTGGCTACGGTGGTGCTACCATGCTCCAAGTTACTGGGCTTTGCATTTCTCACCTCTCCAGCTGGGATCCTGACAGGCTGCTGAGGCAGAGGCTGGGTATTTGGGGCTGACCCCAGGTGCCAAGAGGGAGGTGTGAACAGTTGTGAAGGCAGAGTGCCACCAGCAGCAGCACAGAAGTAAGGGTGGGAATGGGGCGCTAAGTCTGCTGTGAAAAGTGATACTAAAAGTTTTTTTGCGTCCCTCCAGTATTAAAACAGTAACTAGTTAAAAAAATGTATTTTAATTTTAATTTAAAAGTGGTGAGAAGGTAAATTCAGTTTAAACAACAAGGTTATAAGTTTAGCATGTAAAATAGTGTTAAATATAAAAATGCGTTTTTAATTTAGAAGGGGGGGTGGATGCACTCAGAGGCTTGCTGTGTGAAAGGGGCTGCCAAGACGTTTCAGAACCACTGGTCCAGGTTCACATGCGCCCCGCAGCTGGGTCAGCATCACCCCCATTGTACAGGAGGGAACAGAGGTGGGGGGTGAGCAACTTGCTAAGGTCGGCAGGCGTCCGGCAGAGCCAGAAATTGGACCCAGCGCCACAGAGTCCCAGTCCATGGCCGTTCTTCCTAGTCCGCTCTGCATGGCTGCTGGAGCTCGGTCTCCAGGGCTGCCCAGCCAGAGGCATGTCCTACCAGTGCAGAAACACACTGGGAAACCCCAGTCCCCCTGCAACTCCCCTCCCTCTCCTCGGAGTGACCCACTCCCGATGCATTATGGGAACACGCTGCCCTCCTAGTGGGAGCAGGTACTGCAGAATGGGAAGGGGGAGGAGAGAAGTGGTTTGTACTCCAGCGGACAAGCCAGTCCTTGCTAAGAGGGTCTGGTGCAAGCCCGTGGCCCTGCCCACGGTGGTAATGCAGTCTAAGTGAGGTGCCCAGGGCCACGTGTGGTGGGAGGGGACTGGCAGGACTTCTGTTTGGGGAGGGGGAGAAATGGAGCCTGTGAACAGAGCCTTTTGCTGTCTCAGATAAAGATCTCAGTATGTGAGAGCGGGACTCACGCTCTGCTGCACACACAGATCAGCTACTGCAAGCACAGGGTCAGCTCACGGGATCCGGCTCCCCCCCCCGCACGAGCCACCTCCCCAATGTGCAGTCACTGCCCCAGGCTCCTGATGGGCCATGGAAAGAAACCCAAAGCAGCTCCCCATGGGTGCTCTAGACTGGGCATGGAGCAGCTGCTCCTGGCCTAGCCACAGAGCTGCTTTTGGAAGGCTGGAGCATCCACCTGCCTCTGATCCATCCAGGACAGGCCCTTTCTGGACTAACCCGACGCGTAGCTCAGCAGCACCCAAGGCGCCTGTGAGGTCAGGAACCCATTGGGCCAGGTGCAGAACAGCCTCTGTACCCAGCCTAGCGAGGCAGGGCCAAGGAAGCAGCATCCCCAGGGTACAGGGAGGAACCGAGGCCCAGCAACACAGTCCCACAGAGCTGGGGACTGAACCCCCATCTCCCAGCCCAGGGCCTAACCCTGCGGCTACCCTCCCTCTAGAGCAGGTGGCCCAACAGGCCCTTTGCTACAGAGCCTCCGCACTCGACCCTCTCCGGGCTCTGCTCTGGTAGACGTGTCCACCTGCAGCCCCTGGTGACTATCGCAGGCAGAGGAAGCCAACTGTCCTACTACTGACCCAGGCAGCTACCAGCTGCTTTCTGGGGGGCAGGCTCAGAGGTGTCAGAGGGACCTCTCCCTCCTGCCCACCCTCACTCACCAGCTTCTCGCTGTAGTAGCCGGGGAGGTACTTCTCGCAGATCTGCACCAGGCACCAGAAGGCTTGCTGCAGGAGGAACAGGCCGTCAGCGCAGGACAGGGTGGCGCGCGCTGCAGCCCTGCTGGAGATGCCCTCCATGCACTCACTGCTGTCAGTGCAGCCCCAGGCCCCCCGCTTGCCAGCGCTGCTCCTCCCAAGCCACGGGGCCCAGCAAGGGGAAACGCAGCCCTATGGCCACCCTGCTTCTGTGTAGCAGTACTGCTGTGCCTAAAAGCAGGGCCAGCCTGCACCCAAAGGGCCTGCCCCCGCCCCCCCACGGCCATGCAGCAAGCTTCCCCCTGGGCCCTCACCATCCCTCTCCCAGGCCTGCCCAGAGGCACCTCATTCCCAATTTTCAGAGGGCTGCGCACCCGGCTCCTACCCATCAGTGGGAGCCCAGGTTGAGCACACTGGAAAGCCAGGCTGGTCAGTGCTGGTGGCGGGGACAGAGCCCCAGGAAGTTCGAGGCCGTGCCCCGTGCTGTGCAGCCCAGACACAAACGTGGCTGCGCTCCAGGAGGAGTTTATTAATCCCAGCTCTCCGCTAGCGCTCGTTACCAGCCGATCCCCAGCGCCTCACGGAGGTCAGGCTCACTATCCCCATTCTACAGATGGGGAAACAGGCACAGGGAGGGGAAAGGTCTTGCCCAAGGTCACCCAGCAGCAGAGCTGGGCACAGAACCCAGGTCTGAGTCCCAGGCCAGCACGTTAGCCATTATGCCACACTGCCATAACCCAGAGCGGGGGCAGGAATCCCCACGGCAGGCAGCCCTGGCAGTTACGATGTCTCGGGCACAGGAAAGCCCCATCCCCCGGAAGGCAGACAAAGCCCCTGGCATTCTCAGGAGGGGGGAGACGTGGCAGAGCATAAGCCAGAACCAATGCCAGTGGGATGCCTGCTTTAGTGTTTCCCTAGGCTGACTCCATACCCTCCAGGGCCTGGAGCACACGGCACTTCCGATACCTTTGGGGGGGGTGCGGGCGCCCAGTGCAAGGGGCAGCTGGCGGTCTCTCTGCCCGTCCGACTGAGCACTGCCCAGGCCACCCGCTTAACAAGCAGGAGGGATGGGGGGGGCCTTTGTGCGGAGACGCCGCTCCTTAGCTCAGCCTGAGCAGGCACCAGCCAGCCCTGGCACACATTCCTGAGAGGAGAGGAGAGGCTCTACAGCCAGCACCCAGTGAGACAGCCGCCGCTCGCTGGCGCCCCTGGCTGGCTGGCTGCAGGGGCCAGACGTGTTTGGGTTTCCGCCCGCTGAGAACTGAGACAAGGCAGCTACAGCAGCTCCTCCACCACAATCAAAAGTTGGGGAGACCCAACAGCCCATCCCCTGACGGCACAGGGTCCTGCAGTCCCTGGCGAACCCCCTAGGCAGCTACTCCACCCCTTGGGCTGAAAATGAGGGTAACCCCCCATTACGAGAGCTCCTTTCCCCTGCAACTCCTACTTCTAGGCACAACCAGCACCCCAGGGAAGGCCCCACTCACTGGGGTTTGCTGCCACGGCCCCTTGCCTGCCTCTCCTCCTAGGGGGGTGTCAGCCCTGCAGTCTCCAAACACAGCCGAGTCCTCGGTCCCTTCCCAGCCCCCTCGCTGGAGTCTCCCTCTCCTTAGCATGGGTCAGATCCCGCTGGAGCATCGCTACCCGCCATTACACCGGACACCAGCCCAAACCAGCCCTCGGGACAATCTGCAGGGAGCACGCAAGGAGGGCCAGCTCTGTTGTGCTAGAAGATGCCCTCCCCGGGATCCGAGATCACTGCAGGCAGGAGCAGATCATCCCCGGGGCAGAAAGAAAGCAGGGACCCCTCCTCACTCCCTCACAGCTGCTCCACCCCCAACTGCCTCGACCACCTCCAGGGAGCTAACTGGGCTCTTCCCAGTGCAAGGGCCAATCCAGGTGGAACTGGTACCAACAGGGCAGGGGGATGGGCCATGCTCTGGGCCAGAGTCCCAGGAGGGGTGTGTGTCAGAGCCTTCCCCGGCCCCGATGGTCCTGTCCGAGGTGGTGCGCAGTCAGTACCTCCGCAGGCATGTGCATGAGCAGCACTGCTGCGACGGGAGCCTGGGCCTGGCAGTAGCCCTCCTCCGGCCGGTACAGCGTGTATGCCTTCAGCACCCGGAACAAGTCTTGCTGCCTGCAGAGAAACGGCGCTCTGAGCGAAGGGGAGCAGGGACATGGGCAGGAGGCACGTGGGGCTGGTGTCTGATCTCCCACCTTTGGGCTCTCGAGCCCAGGAAGGGCACCATGCCCCAGCACCTATAGATGGGCAGTCACACAGTACCGGGAACACAGAGATCTACTTAGAACCTCACCATTAGAGCCCCAGGAGCCAGAGGCAAAGACTGTTTGCTTGGGGCCCTGCATGGGGACACCTCCCAGTCCACAGCAGCAAATCAAGTAGACACCGACCTCAGTACAAAATCACTTTTCATTCAGTCGGACACCAGGCACTAGTCTAGCAGTTCCATGCTGCTGAGGGCCTGAGTTCGCCCAGCCAGAGGACTCCAGCCCATCTCAGCACAGTTCCTGTACCAGGAGGGCAGGACACAGGCCAAATGCAGTTCAAGTTGGCTGTGGCACGGAGGGCCTTCCAGGCACAGCAGATCACAGCCCAACGAGGCTTTGCACTGGGTTCTGCTCCATCACTCTTCTCAGAACCCGCCCAAGCCCTGACACCTGCAACGCCCTGCACCAGACAGGCAGCTGGAGTGCAAGGACTGCTGCTTACGGCAGTCACCTCACCAGGACCTGGCATTTCCCCACCAAGCTTAAACTCTTTGGACGGGGCTCTTATGCACATACACAACAGGGCCATGCAGGCACTACTGCAATGCAGATAACCAGACTGAGGCTCTGATCTCATCAGCAACACTCCCCAGGGAGCTCTGGTGTCTTGTTCTTAGTGGGTGCATACAAGGCTGTTAGCCCCGTCATCCTCTCAGATCTGGAGCCCTTCAACAAGGTTAGTCAGGTTTCATCAAGGGGCTTACAACCAGCCTCCAACTCCCGCCCTTGCTGATCTGGCTGGAGATGCTGACTCAGCAGCTGACTCCGGCTCCTCTCCAGATGGGAGGGGGAGAATCTGCCTTGCACTGGGAGCCTGGCACTGGTGTGATGGAGACCTGGGCTGGCATGAGCAACACTCTCAGCATGGGAGACGACTCAGCCAGCTACTCAGAGTCACGCTCTATTGGCTGACGTGCCCAGGCCTGCAGCTATCCGCACAGAGGGACACAGCTCAGGACATGCCTGGTTACCAGGTAACCCGGAGAGGCCTCTCCCATTGCTACATACACATCTCCCTTTCGCTCCATGCTTTGTGTGAATAGCCAGCTCCAGCTCCCCCTCCCTCTGCTGTTTGATCAGATGTCCACGTCCTCCCACCCCATTGAGTTCCTCTCGCAAGACCCTTCCCCAGGCCCGTCAAGGGGCTCTAGTGCGACCTGCACAAAGACTGAGTGCCAACATGGAGCTAGACAACCAGCAACAGGTGATGAGCAACAGAGGGAGCCCGGCCCTCCTAAACTCTCAGCCCATGTCCATTAATGCTGAGTCTGAGCACCAGGGTGGGCTGGCTGCTAGAGGCAGATGCGACATTGGAAAAGAGAGTAAACAAGACTCTACTGAGCTGATCTGCAGGTAACCTGGCTCAGCTGCGGTCAGCCCAGAGCCTCAGCTACCAGGCCCTATGGATGCTGCAAACAACCAAGTCACATGGCAGAGAGTGGGAGCTCTTACCCGTGTCCTCCCCGAGACACAAACATTTCATGGAATGGGAACTGCCTGTGGAGATCCCGCTCAATCACATCCAGCCACTTGGGGTCCCCTGGCGAGACATCCAGCTCCTAGGAAGGAGAGCGCACATGAGTAACCACAGTATGCTGGGGGAGCTCACCACGCACTGGCCTCGCACATCATGTTCACCTCTCAGTGAGGTCATAGTTCGGCTTGGAAGGATGAAACCGATGAAAAACATTTCCATGGATGATGATGAAATTTACAGCTAGGCAAGTAAGAAAAACACTGTTTGAGACCAGAGTAAAAACCCAGTGATTTCGACTTTTGAATGAGGCTTGTTACAAATGAATAGTGCAAACAGGTGTGATCTCTTGATCAAGGGTATTTGCTTTGTATATTTTGACATGTGATGTTGACAATGTGTGTTTTAACCGTTTATAAAATTTAACTTTCTGAATCTCAGTGCCTGTCACTAAATAACTGTCTAACGCTCCCATAATTCCCTGCAACTGTGAAATTTAAAAATCAAACATTGAAAATGATGCTCAAAACCAAACACCGATATCCATCAAAATCATACAATGTTAAAAACTCAATTCTGCCAGCCCTAATCTTAGTGCAGCTACGACCCGCCAGCAGCAGTATGAGCCGGGGCAGCCTGTGCATGCACCAGGACCTACGGTCAATGGCTCATCTCAGCCCCAGCCAGCAATACCATATTATTTGGTGGCCGCCTGTTCTGAAACTTCTCGAGTGCAACCCCAGCAGGGAGAGGCTCCTGGCGCCCTGCAGTCACTGCTCACAGCACGGCCTGAATGAGCTCCAACTTATGGTGAAGCAGCTTCCGTCTCCCTAGATCATCCCAAAATAGGGTCAGAGGATAAGAACCCCAAGGCCCAAGTGCCTTGCCCTGCACCTGTGTGGGAAGCCATGAGAGAAGAGATTCCAGCTGCACAATCCAAGGGACTCCCCCTAGCCCTTATCAGCTGGGATGGGACAACATTTCAGATCCACATTCACTCCCCCACACCTCAGACACCTGGGTCCCTCCCCTGCAGCCCCTACGGGTGGGTGACAGCAGCTGAGTCAGACGGCGGCTATGGAAACCTGAATCCATGAGGAGGTGAGGTTTGGCATTTCTCACTCCCAGCTGTGGTGTCAGCTCTTCCTTCGGGCCATGTCCCACACGCAGGCCCTGGCAAGTCAAGGGCTGTGACTCCAACGGCTGTGGGAACGGCTCCAAGCAGGTGAGCCATAAATAAGAACTGCCCTGCGTGGCCAGTCTGGGACAGCCAGCTCAGGTTGCATCCGCTCCACTTGGGAGCTCCTCTGCACTCGTCAGCCCCCGGGCCCCCACTACCAGCATCCCCACTGCTGCCACACTTCTCCCCTTGTCATCAGATCAGCTGCCACTCCCTAGTGACGGGCGAGGGCTTCCCCAACAGAGCCACCAATCCGGTGAATTGGAGGAGACCAGCAGCAGGAAACTTGAGAGAAGGCCTCTTCACAAGGCTGGCTGCAGCTCATCTGTCCTGTCAAAGCAGGTGGCCACAGGAGCCACAGCTACACCTAGACCCAGCACTGGCTCTTCTGAGCTGGTGAAAGGGAGTGGAGGGTGAAGTCCAAGTACAGCACACAGCAAGTGCCAGCCTCAAATGTGGGCCTCTGCCCTGACCTAGAGGGATCAGTCTCATCTTCTATGGTAGCACCCACCTGTCCACACCACAAGAGTCACCCAGCACAGACTGGCAGCTGAACAAGCTCCCCAATAGGTAATCTCTGTAGCAGACGCAGCTGCAGTGTGGATTTCATTTAGAGCAGCTCTGACCTCTTTGTTTCACTCCATTCAATTCAGGTTTCTTGTGCTAATCCCCCTGGAATGTGTTTATCACCAGCTGATCAGGGTTAAGTGATCCATACCCAGGGATTAGTACAGCCCAGCAGGAGGGCAGCTGGCATTATGGGGAAGTGGGGGGAAGAAGAGCCCTGGCTTTCAGGTTTGCTTCAGTAGTTCCCAGCAAGGGGCGGAGGGGAGACCAAAAATCCCCCTCCCCCACCTCTTCTCCAAATGGGAGGGGCTTGTTTGCCAGTTAGCCCCTTCTCCAGAGCAACATTCACTGCCCAGAGGGAGTGCCGGGGAGCACTTGTAGGTTTCTAGTCGCACCAAGTTCTTTGGGGCAGGGCCCCTCGGAGCTGTGTCTGTACAGCACCTGGCACAACTGGGGCTGCTATGGGCGACGGTACTAAAAATAGATCTAGTTAGCGCTGGCTCTCCTTGAGTCCAGCTGCACCTGCTAAGCAACCCCTAGCTTTACTGATGCCGTGGCAGCAGCTGCTGGAGGTGCCAGTAGGACATTATGGCTGGGGCAGGCTGGGGCAATGGGGTGGGATCGGGGCGATGGCCACAAGACACTAGCACTACGAAGCCCTGATTTTGGGATTGCCCCTTTGTGTTTCAGGCCATGGGGGGAGAAGTGCAGAAAGCTCTGGGACAGGAGGGGCAGTCGGCCACCTGATCGGAAACAGACACTATCCTACAGCGTCTACCCCATTGCTACTGCTATATCGGCACTAGCCTCGGTACCTGCCTCGACTGTAGCCACACGTGTCAATACCCAACATTTAATACTGAACTATGGAGCTGCCACAGAGCCATTCACCTCGGTGAGATCAGGCATGTGCATTCTGCATTCTTACCCGAGAGCGTTAGCAGGGAAGGGGGAACCGACCGCTTCACCGATACAAGATGGGACGCTCACACTGCAGCTGGTGGGTTAGTGTCTGCCGGATACAGGATCACGGCCACCAGGGGGTTAAACAGGAGATTGATGCAGCTTTTCAGCCCTGCGCAGCAGCAGCAGCTGGGCGAGCAGAGATGGTTGATACCAAAAGGGCAGGATTGGAGCCGGGGAGATCAAGCCAGTCAAAATATCACCACTCAGACTGGCCCCCAAGCCCCAGGGACAGCGCCAACACCAGACAGGCTGGGACCGTTTTGGTCTTGTAACAAAAGCTCAGATAGGTCAGGGAAACCCATGCAAAGGCCCAGAGCGGGTAGTTTGTACCTTGAATTGCTAACCCTCTGGGCAGCACGCGTGGGTGTGGGCGCTGGAGGGAGATCCAGTCCCAGTGGTGCGAAGGGCAATGTGGAAGCGAGAGCTGCCATGACCTGCTGCTGCAGGCGACAGGCAGGTCATCCCAGTTCGGGTGGCCTCCCTAGATGCCAGCAGCGTCCCCCATGGGCACGTCCTTTGGGCTCATTTTGCAGTCAGCACCAGCAGCGCTAACCTCTGGGGAGCTGCAGCTCATACAGGAAGAGGAGAAAATGAGAGCTACTTACATCAAACCTGCCAGCATTCTGTTCCAGCTTGACCTTGCCCCCCGAGAGGTACTGCCAGGCCCGGCCCCGCAGGGAGGGCGGGATCCCCTTCTGGCAGCGCAGCCGGATCTGAAAGGCAAAGGGGGACAGGCACTGAAACCCAGTGGGGCAGATATGAACGCGGGGGCTAGCCACAGACAGGAGAGCAGCAATCTAACATGCATCCAGCAACTGGCACCCCAGAGCGATTCACTAGCTAGATGCTCACAGACTCGCTTCACCCAAAGAGCAGCCACTTCTGGGCAAGAGGCAGCAGCTGATTGAACAGAGCACAGCAACGCGGAGCACTGCAGGACAGCGAGTGAGGCACACTGCAGGGGGACTGGAGAGCAGCGGAAGGCAATTTGGCGCAGAGGCTGAGGCTGGCTCCCCAGCTCTGTGGGAAGCACCACAGGCCCCATCTGAACACTGGGATGAGGGGCTTGGGTTTACATCCGGCTCCAAGTTCTGGCCAGGCTGGGCTAGCACCTGACAGAGGCAATGGGACGGGCATGCAGACACAGTGCTGGCCAACACTACGGCATCTTACCAACACTGGCACTGTACAGCTCAGAGCATGCTATGAGGTGACCCTCAGGCACACAGAGAACCAGACCACTCCTGCACCAACACTCAGACTGGGGATCAAACTCACAGCTTGGGGCAGCCGCAGTCAAGGCTTCGAGTTGCTCGGGAAGCTCAGGGGGAAATTCCTGCAGCACCAGGAACCAGTTCACATTAGGAACCCTCACATTGTGCGAAGGGTCAGCCCAGCTCCATGCTGGGATCTTGGGGGCGGCAGCCCCAGGGTGCCAGCAGGGGTTGAGGGCTTGCAACTGCTTTGGTGGCTCTTCTGTCCCCCCAGCCCTGCTCCTGAATGCGGCCTCAGCTTTTGGCTGCTGCAAGCCCAGGCAATCCGAGGGAGCTGCCATTTCACGCCAGGAGCCAGAGGAACAAGATTGTGTTGCAGTTTTGTTTTTGCAGCCAGCTGAGCAGTGGCCAAAGAGCTGCTCGAGCCCTCTTAGTCCAGGAGGTGGGGATCTGGAATCTGCATTTTGGGAGTGTCCATGGGGGGAAATGTCAGGGCGGATAACAAGCCACTTCCCTGCTCCCTGAGCAAAGCTAACAGGAAACCCCAGGAATTCAATTCAGGCCATTCACCAGCAGAATGGAGCCACCAGGGCTTAATGATTTCAAGGGAACCATGCAACTATGCAAACCCCTCATCCTCAATGGCTCCTGCAGCTCCGGGGAGGGGCGGCTGCCTCTGGGCAGCGCAGGGGAAAGTTTAAAGGTTCAGAGACAGCAGCCGGAGCTGGGGATGGCTGCAGTTTCACAGTCCACGTCAGTAGCAAGACAAAGCAGCATCTAGATCAGGATCAGCCCTCCCCAGGACTCAGCCACAACACAGACTAGGCTGGGGATTTCTATTATGAAACAAAACAGAGCCCTTCCCTGGCTCCTGGGGCGCACTGATCCTCGCAGCCTTCATACAAGCTCTGCAATGCCAGAGAACAGCTGAGTGCCTGCACATAGAGGAAGAGTGGAAGGCAGCCAGGCATATGGAAGCTGCTGCTTCCCACTGCTTCCTCCTTGCAGCCCTGGTGCTGAGCCAGGGCTAGGCTGCTAGGCACAAGGTGGCACGCTCCAGGGAGGAGGCAGCAGTGTTGCAGGAGGCGTCTCTCCACTGGGGGAGGGGAAGCTTGACTACTATAGCTTTGGTGCACGTGTTTGGCTGAGCTCAAATGATGAGCCCCACTCCCTCCATGACAGCAGTGCGAGCTGGCTTCCCACCACAATGCCACCTTCGCAGCCAGGAGGTGGAGGGCCCCAGTGACCCTTTCTTAGGAGCCTAGGAATTGCCACAGCACATCAGACCTGAGACCCATCTAGGCCAATACCCTGTCTGACAGCAGACAGCTCGAGCTACTTCAGATGCAGGTGCAAAAACCCAGGAAGTTTGTTCCCAACCTCCATCAGTTAGTAGTTGGAATGAGGGTTTCTCTCTTACCCCGTGTACTGCAATAGTAGATAAAGATTGGACACTTGCCCCAATGACTGTCTGAATCTACTAAGCTCTTGGCCACATCCTGTGGCAATGAATTCCACAGGTTAACTGGGCATGGTGTATCAAAAAGGACTCTGCTGAGCTGGACCATCTTGTAGGAGCCAGACAACTCTCAGTAGCTCTGTGCAAGAGGAACAAGGGAGCGTTTCCATCAGAACATCCTTTGGCTAAGTCAAGGCTGCAGCATAATGGCAGTGGCTGGAGCCAGGCAAGAGCAGTGACAGATACTTCCCATGCCAGCACTGCCAGTGCATTCCCATCTAACCAGCTGCAACACCCCCTGCTACCCACAGGCCAGGCCAGGCCTGAGGGGTAGCAGCAGCCACCGCAGCTGCCAAATGTGTCAAACGTCCACAACCTGCAGTAGTTTTTGGATGCACGTGTTCAGTTGGGACCAAAGTCCCAATCACGAGGCAGCTGCCTGCCTCCCCACGAAGGGGAGAATCAGTAGAGCTCTCTAGCTGCCAGATGAATTTAGAGCCCGAGAAGGATTGCAGGGGTAGAAAACGCTAGAGCAACATGTTTAGCTCTGAGAAGGGTAAGGGGTGACGTGATCAGTCTAAGTACCTACACATGGGGAACAGATATCAAACAGTGGGCTCCGCAGGCTGGCAGAGGAAGGGATAACACGATCCAATGGCTGGAAGCTGAATCTAGACAGATTCAGACAGGAAAACAAGGCACAAATTTTTTAACAGCAAGAGTAACTAACCACTGGAACGATCCACCAACAGGCGTGGTGGATTCTTCATTGTGGGCAGTTTTTAACCGGCGTCGGAAGCGTCTCCAATAGCCGCTCCAGTTCAGACAGGAATTCGTTCAGGGCAGTTCTCGGCATGTGTTAGGTCAGACTGGAGGGTCCCAGGGGTTCCTTCGGATCAAGGAAGTGGCCGTCAGTGGATCACAGAGGGGCTGCTCCAGTCGCCCTGCCACATGGAGGCAGCTCTGGCAACGCAGGAAGACGTCCTGAGGTTTCCTTACACAGCCCTCCCACAGTACATGGTCTGGCCGGGAAGCTGCCACACATCTTCCACTAGGGCTACCAAAGCCGACCTGTCAGCCTCCCCGGTGCCCTAGAACCACCCACAGCTCCCAGCCAGGACTTACTCAGATCTTGACACTTAATGATGCTAGAAACAGCTTCTCTGTACACAACAGCGAGATTAGGAGGAGACGGGGGTGGCGGCGGCAGGGGGAGCGCAACCCTGGGCTATGGCCCAGCCAGGGGGCAGAGGGTAGATTTAGGGGCACCTCTCAGCATGGCCCAGTCACTTTGTAGCAGCTGCTTCCGTCAGGAGTCCAGCTGTTTGAGGCTGTGCTGATCAGCCCAGCAGACACCTCATCTACCAAAGACCCCAATGCGCCACTGGCCAGGCACGGGGACATCTCAAATAGGGGGAAGGCAGATAAAGCTGGAATCACAGCCCCACCGGTACTGGGGGGACTGGAGGGGTGCAGTCAGCTATGTGAGAGGAAGAATCCGAACCCAGTGACCCCTCTGTATAATCAGAAACCTCTCATCCCATACAGGGTTCTAGACCCTGCTTTGCCATTGACTTGTGACACCTTGGGCAAGTCAGTACAAGTAGGGAAACTGAGGCACGGAAGTTCACCACTGACCCCTTGGAGAGTTCTGAGAGATGCGCTATGGGACATTATCCAGCAGGCTGCCCAGATCCCAGACAGGAGGAAAGCACAGCCCTGCAATCCTCAGCTGGCTGTGCTCCAGCTGCATCTCCATCGGCTCTGCTTCTACTCCCCGATGGAGCTTGGAGCTCTGAGCAGCTGTCATAGAAT
The DNA here is from genome assembly GCA_003942145.1 of Platysternon megacephalum. NCBI lineage: Eukaryota > Metazoa > Chordata > Testudines > Platysternidae > Platysternon > Platysternon megacephalum. The sequence goes on along the minus strand of QXTE01000236.1, from coordinate 191,545 downwards.
CATAGAATCTCAGGGTTGGAAGGGACCTCAGGAGGTATCTAGTCCAACCCCCCGCTCAAAGCAGGACCAATCCCCAGACAGATTTTTAACCCAGTTCCCTAAATGGCCCCCTCAAAGATTGAACTCACAACCCTGGGTTTAGCAGGCCAATGCTCAAACCACTGAGTTATCCCTCCCCCCCATAAAAAAATAATAATTTTGGGACCTGTCAGGAAGGCTCAGGAGGCAGATTGTCACCAGAACGAGCTGGAACTGGGCTTGTTTGCTCTCGCTCGAAGAGCTGCAGTGATCTGTCCACCCGGCACCCGGGGAAGCACCAGAGACAGACAGGGGTGCAGAAGGGTGTGCAAGCCAACAGAGAGCCACAGATCTCAGACTTCTCTTGCTTTTCAGAGCCCAGTAAGGACGACACCTGGTGTTGAAGGGAAGCCAGGAAATCCCAAGACACAGCGATCTGAGGGGAGGGCAGGTGCAACTCCAGAAACCCTCTCCATGATCTGCTTCACCGCTATGGCACACAGTACTCCTCAGTTATGGGGCAGAGAAGATTTCTCTTGCATGTGTCCAGTGCCACCAGTCAGAGCTCGAGGTCCTGCAGCTTTCAGCCCCTCTCCCACCACACAACAGCCGCCGTTCTGTTTTGCCGCTGAGCTACTGGCCAGTCACATCTGGCCTAGCAGAAGCTGCTTTGGCTTAAGGCAGCATGGCTGAGACTCCTCAACAATGGGCAGTAACTGCACGTGCTAGCCCCCACCCCAGGGGAGAACCGTGTTCCTGGAAACACAGCACTTCCTGGTCTACGCGCCAGGGCAGCTTCCAACACAATCAGCCTGAACAAACAACTAACAGGGCCTTCACACTACCAGGAAGCACTGTGCACAGCGCCCAGAGCAGCAGGCATCTCTGAAACGCTGACAGCTTCTTTTAAAGCCACAGTCCCCTTCCCACTGGTTTCACGGGCAAGGAGGAAGCAGAGCTGGGAGCAAGAACACCTTCGGGTCAGCTATCCCACTGGATAAGTGGCACCCGGGCCAGGTGCAGCTCCCCGTTGGGACCAGGAGCCAGTTCAGAATCACCCCCTGCCGGGATTGCTCAGCGGGCCTCAGCGCCCCTGGCCAGTGGAGAGCGCCTTCTCCTCTGCAGCACCTGCCCTCAGGAACAGCCCAACCTCCCTTTTCAGCATCGCCGCTGATGAAGTCTTGCCAGTTTCACTTGTTACTTTAACTCTAGTGTTCAAGCAGTATTTGCAGAACGAGAACCTCTCCCCGGGTCACCCATCCTGATCCTTTCTCGGGGCAGTGAGAGACAGGAAGAGGCTCTGGATCAAATGCCTGGTGGGCAAAGTCTGACAAGGTGGGAAGTGATGCACAGCAGGGAGAAGGTGAAGCCAGAGCTGTGTGTTTGGAGGGCCCACCGGGAAGGAAGAGCAGGGAGAAGCAGAAGTGAGGGGTGCAGGCGCCTGGGGTGTGCTGCTGAGCAGATTCTCCAAGCACCTGAGAAGGGCTGGGCGGGAACAGGCCCAGGAGGGAGTCTCGGCATGCCAGGAGACACAGAATCCTGGTTAACGCCAGCAGGGAAGTCTTGGTGACAGTGACTCGCACTCCCCGCCCTCCCTCCCAACTCTACACACACCTGACAGAAAGCTGCAAACCCAGAAGCAGAGCAGTGAGGGGCCCCAGTGCAGGGATTTTACAGGGAGCCCCCACCCCAGGAACAGACTCGCCCCGCCCCAGCCTTAGCCCTGCCACTGATGTTCAGCAAGAGGCGCTGGCAGCCCTCTGTTATTCATGGAACACAGGCCAGAGCCTCTGGTCGGCTTGAGGGGAAGTGTCTCATATTCTGGGGCAGTGCAGATGGGAACTGGCTTCTGCCTAAGCCCAGCGAGCCCTCCCCAGCAGAGACCCTGGGCATATCAATCATCTACCAGCCCTTTGCAATGGGATCTGGACAAGTGTGTGCTCCATGGAGACACATGACTCCGCTGGGCTGCGGCAGAGCCAGAAATGCTGAGCCTGGCTGCTGGCTTCATGCTCTGGCTCCATTCAATCATCTCATGGCACTAGCATTAGAAGTTCCCCTTCCCTGGATTGCTCTGTACAGAGGAACAGTGGAATGGACGGGTCAGGCAGAAGCAAGGAATCGGAGCTCAGTTCAGACCTGCCTGTGCGACTGCCCTTGCCCAACCCCAAAATCGAAGAGAGGATTTGGAGAGTTCGGTGCTTGGGAATGGTGTAGAGACTGAACAGCCTGTTTTCTCCAAATGCAGCAGAAAGATCTGGGATGAGAAGGGAGGGCAGGCTTTGGACTAAAGCAATGGGACTCACTCTCCAGTAGGACTTGTCCATTTCAGGTTGTCCCACCCTGGAAGAGTGCACAGGAAGGCAGTGCTCACGTACAATGCCCGGGCTGATTGGTTAGTCTGGGGAGGTTTGAGGGGACCCTTACCACAGATGCACATGTGCAGTGTGTGATCACGTTTCCCTTTAACCAGTCCCACAAGGTGAGAATGAGGTGACACTAAAAAGGAATGCTGAAGCCCAAGGCACGCACAGCATAGCGTGCGCACAGTTGGATTTCAACAGGCCAGGATAAGGGACCATTGACATCGGCAGCTAAAGATAATAAGAGCTGTTCAGTCTTGATGCTTCAGGGTGGGGAGGTCTGCATGAAGGGAGTTACCCCAGAACAGCCTTGCACAGACTGGACAGCTGTGGTGCCACCAAAGAACCACTCCCAGCCTGGAAGCAAGCTGGGACTCTTCTGCTCCTGACAGCTAGCCCTAGACATTCGGCTCCAAGTGCAGCACTGGGAGGCTGCTTAGCGCTTTCAGTCAGACCCTGGGCACAGTGCTGCAGAGATCTGCGCAGGGATCAGTCCTAGCTTGCGAGCATGCAGGTGGGGCACCACTGCAGGGCTGGAACCTGCGTTACTAGCAAGAGGCCTTAGCGAAAACAGTTTGATTGCCTAGGAGCTTGCCTGGCCTGCTCACCTGCCTTCTCCTGGGAGCTCTATGGACTTGACTCAAGCAGTAGAATGAGTGAGTGCTCTGCTCAGAGGAACAGCACGAGAGTTAGGAAAGATGCTGCCAGAAGCATCCTCAGCTGCATCTGGTTTTATTAGGGATTGTAACAGAGAAACAAGTAGGAGCTCTGCACTCCAGACAGAACTGTGCTGCCAAGGGGCAAAAGGAGACCAAGACCAAGACAACCTTGTTTGCCCTTGTACAGCCCACGAGTAACAGCAGGGCCCATCTCTTAGATCCCAGTGACAGGGATGGATGCAGATTAGCAATCTATGGGGAACCTCACTGACCTAAATAGAGATGACGTAGGAATCTAACTTCAGGGCAGAGCGCCAGTCTGCGTTTGAGCCGGGCGCTGCTCAGCAGGGCTCCAATGCTCACTGAGCCTTCGGGCACTGCAGCAATACGGACACAGACCTAGCTAAGACACTGCACTGAGCTCTGCAGTTCTGTTTTTCATTTTTAAAAAGTTTGATCCCCTCCCAGTGATGACAAAACAGACCCTGGCACAAGAGGAAATGGCTCCTCCGAGAGGGGTTCAGCCAGCGAGTGGCTATACTGCCGTCAAGCCCTTAGCCACGTCCATTCAGGTCCAAAAAGGAAAAGTTACAGACAAAGGCTCAGATTCCCATGATGCCAATGAAATTAAAGGTGTCAATGAAAACATTGTTTGCGTTCCCGTTGCTCTGTACTTGCAATGCAAACACTTCAGCACAGGCATAGGGAACAAAGCTAGAAGTGAAACTGACTAGCATATTTACATTGTCTGAGCAAGCAGCATCAGTGAGGAAACGTGGATTTCAAACATTCAGGGTTAAGTCAGGTGTTAGACTGGGAAGGAATTTTGTTTTTAACCTTTAAGCGCGCTCCCTTCCCCACCACATGCTAAGACTGGGCCATGGCTCGGCTCCCCAGAGCTGATGTCTGAACATGGGACGCTGCCTTTGAAGACCCAGGGGAGATGGGAACAAAGTGGGCCAGGCCCCTCTCCCCTTCACATTAGGACACCCCCCAGTGGGGGAAAAGGAGGCTCTGCTAAGGCCAAGCTGCACCACCACTAGCTGCTCCAGTACAGTGACACTACAGCAGCTAAAGCCAAACAGCTCCCAGAAAGGCAGAGAGGGCACCACCCAACCCCACTGTTCTCTCCCTGAAGGAGAGAGGCCTGTGAGAAAAACTCCCTACCCAGCTCCCAGGATGAGTCAGCTCATGATCAGTCCTCTGCTCACACCTCTGAGCGCCCTGCTTGGATGAGCACAGATGAGGTGTCTGGAGAGGGTTAGGCAGAGGGAACTCACACCAAGGAAGGAAACCCCCAGCCCCGGGGGCATTTACACAGACCCTCTGGGTCCCAACACCCCGAAGTGAGAACTGCCAGAGCCAGGGTTACAGGACAGCTGGGAGAAAAGCACTGGAGCTCTCAGATGCACTTACCTTCTTGTGCTTCTTGGCCATCCATTTGTCCCAGTTATTGAGCATATCCAGCCATTTGGACTCCCTCTGCCTCAGCACCTCCAGCGGCACCTCCTCCAGCCTAGGGGACGGGGGAGAGAAGAGGACATATCACACGGGGCAAAGCCACCAAATCAGGATTTAGCATCGCTCCAGTCACAGCAAGTAGAACTGGGAGCCTGCAGCCCTTTCAGAGGATTTCACCTCCAAGAGTGCCTGCTCCATGCGCCCCAGCGCCCTGTGCTGCTCCCTGCCGCCTGGAGCACCCGGGGAATGGCTCTAACCCGCCCAGGCTCCCTAGGACAATGAGGTCTGGACAAGTGCTTGCTGAGAATCCCCCTTGCACACAACCCTCCTACTCTGCATGCTGATGACACAGACCTCTAACCCGGGGCTCAGCTTCGACTCCCCCGGCCCTCTCCTTGCAGCCTGGCAGCATCACACCTTGCTGCATTCCTGCAATCCAGGCTGTTCTGTCCTGGCCCCTGGCGCTCCACCTCGCCCTTCCAGTCTGCGTGCAGGTTCCTCTTCCCAGCCTGCTGCTCTGCCACCTGCACCAGCTCCCATCATTTCACCACCGCAGATGCCAGTGCCTTGGCCCCACCTTCGAGAACCCTCCCAGGTGCCCCTTCTCTACCTAGCCTTGCGTCTTGCCAACCCCCCACCTCCACCGCACCAGCAATGACGCCAGCCTGGCCTGCCCATTCCTCTCTTTCCACCCTTCCTGACCCACTCCCAGCCAGCTCCCCACGTCTCTGCCAGTCAGACACTGGCCAGCGATGGCCTGAGGGGGAGGGGACAGCTGCCACTAGTCAGACTGTAAGCTAAGCAGGGCAGGCACTGCGTCTGGACAGATTTATACAGCAGCTAACACAATGGGGGCCCAGGCCTGATTAGGCCCCAAGTACTAAACCTTTAACAGCAGCAATGTAAGTCAGTGTCTGGTTCCTGAGCCAGAAGCAGGAGAAAGAACAAGACACAGGCGCCATCAAGCTACTCCAGAACCCTGGAGCATGTGGGCCACTCTGCACACAGACAGGCAGCAGCCCTTGCCCTGCTCTACTGGGCAGGAGCGTTAACTTCAGAGCTCTGAAGAACAAAACATGGCAGGGTGCTGCACTGGCAGACTCTGGACTGGCAGCACCAGTTTCTTAGGGTGCATCGACACTGCAGCAGGGAGATGCAATTCCCAGCTCAGGTAGAGGAACATGCGCTAGCTTTGATTGTGCCCATGGTGTGGCCATGGTGGCCCAGGCTAACCATCCAATAGGGACTGGTCTTGGGTGGTTAGCCTGAGCCATCACCCATACCACTGTGGTCACACTGCTGGTTTTAGCGCACTAGCTGGATCCAAGTTAGCGCATGCATGTCTACCCGAGCAGGACGTTACTCACGGGGAGTCACTGGCTGGATCCTGACCTCGGCAGCTCAGGAGGCCTTCCAGGTCCTCTACAATTCCTACCAGTCATTTTCTGCATTGCCTCTGCTCCCTGTGTTTGGGGGATGGATTTCGAGAGCCTGGGTTGGAGTCAAAGCCAGCTACCAGACATTGCCCCAACCCTCTTTTAACAGCTTCAAATACTGCCAAGGGGATGCTTTCAAGCCAGGGTCCAGGTCTGCCAGAGATCTACCTCCCACCAGCCCCAGACTGTCCTACAGAGCAATAGCAACATCTGGGCCAGCCTGGGGATCTGATGGCAGATCAGCCCTGGTTCAGAGGGATGCGCTTGGGACAGGATGGACTTGAGAGCTCACGAACTTGGCAGCAGTTTTACTCTCTTCACCGGTATTAAGACTTTTACTGGGTGTAAAGCAAAGCCACAGCCCTCTTCCTCCCAGACCAGCCCCCATCCAAATGAGACCAGCCAGCACTACAGAGACCATCCCTCAGTGCAGCACAAGCCCTGAGCCTGGGAAGCTAAAGAACTGGCACCAACCCACTGTGCAGAGAGGTAAGAAATTGAGTTAGATCCTGCATCCAGGAACGGCCTGTGCTGCACCCACAGGAGCAATCCACATGCAACTTGGATGGCACCTGCAATGGAAGGGAGACAGGCCTTTCACACGGGCTCCTTGCCACGGGCGTGCACCATCCTTTAACAGCTGTGCGCACCTCCACCAACTCAGGAAAGATGGAGCCCAGCAGGCGCTGGGCTGGGAACAAGCAGCATGTCATGACAAACTCAATTCAATTCAGATACCCTGGGGGAGATTTTTAATGTACATCAGGAAAGTGACAGCCCACCACAGCCTGTAACGCAGCCTTCCCCCATCACCAAGTATTACTGTACACGGCTTCCTACAAGCGATACAGTGCGGTACTGACACTCGAAATGCTACCGCCTGTGTCACCCTAATAGGACTGAGCTACAAAGCAGATACTGGAAACCTCAAACCAGCACAATCTGAGTTTAGCCCAGATCTGATTTAGCCCTTGTCCTACACAAGCTCAGGCAGAAGGGAGGCAATTCGGTCACCACGCAGAGCCAACAGCTACAGTCCCAGTCCGTGTGGAATGAGCATGTCCCCCTTTAACCTTCTGCAAGAACCACGCTCACCACAGCCACGGTCACACCCTCACTTCTGCTTTCAGTGCAGAACCATCATGACCGGGCTGTGCCTCTGCCTCATGGCCCCTGGCTCCGCATTTACTGGCTTTGCCTATACTAGAGCGATTTGACTCCAGCTCTCCCCCACCCTCCTCACCATAGTCTGAGTGAGGGCCTCACAACCAGCCACTTATTCCTCCCACGGGAGGAGGGGAGAATTCCCTCCAGTTCCACACTGGGGCTCTAAGGGACTAGCTCGTGGTTACCCAGGGTGTCGGTGGCAGAGCAGCATTTGAACCCAGGGCAGCAGGGTTTCAGACATGTCCTGAGCAGGGTGAGAGGGCGGGGGCAGCCCTACACCAACGCTGCTCCCACAGTGCAGCTGCACCAGGCATAGCACAGAGCAGGGCAGGAAGTTTGGTGCAGCCCATGGGATGATGGCCAGGCCTTGCTCCCAAACGACCCCAGCCCGATCCGACTGACACCAGACCCACCAGCTTTCCAAGGGCCTGTCCTCCCAACAGAGGGACTCAGCGCTGCAGCGACTCCAGGAGGGGGGGGGTGTCAGTTTGGTCCAGTCACGGACTGACAAGCTGAAGAGGCAGCCACCAGCTGGCCCACTCCCCGCCGCTGATTTCACATGCCTGGAGCACACAGCCAGCAGCTTTGGGAATGAGTGGGGAGCAGGGGGGCTTGGCTGGACCCTTTAGGTTCTTCACCACCCGCATTCCAGCAAGATCAATAGCACCCACCACATGGGGAGAGACAGAGCCTGCACTAGCTGAGCTAACCCTCCCTACCCACACGCCTGCTAGGTTAGAGCCTCCCCACCACGCCCTGGGGCACAGGGCCAGGGCACCTGTGTCCAGCAGTCAGCACTGTGGGACCCAGTGGAGGTGTTACTGGGTACCAGGGTCAGGAAGCAGGACTGCCCCATAAGAGGAGACGCAAGCTGGCTGGCCAGCTCCTGGAAGGGAGGCCAGGCAAGACTGTCCCTGAAGAGGAGACTCCAACGCTGGGGGGGGAGGCTGGAAGGGCCCCATGCAGAAGAGGTAACTGGGGAGGTAAGGCATGTGGGGACCACATCAGCACCTCTGTCCCAGGGAGACAGGGGGTGGATTGTTAGTGCAGGGCGCATGGTTAACTGCCCCCCACCTCGTGGTCAGAGCTGTCTGTGCAGGGTGACCCAGCGAGCCAGCTGCTGTCACCAGCCCTCACACTGTGTGCGCAGGGGCACATCGCCTCCTCCCCACACCACGTGGGTCCCCATGGCAGGAAAGTGATGCGGCCACAGCAGAGAATTCAGCCCCCCTCGCTCCAGTGAGCTGATACCAACTCATGCTGCAGCTGCCTTGGGCAATGGACTTCATTTGCTGGCACAGCCCAGAAGCAGTTAGGCGCTGCTTGCCAGGGTGTCAGTCTACAGCCCCAGAGGCCAGCAAGGCTGGCTCCTCGTGGGCGGTCTGCCCCACACCTGCAGGATTCAGCTCCCCAGGCCACCAGGGCAGTGCAAAACCAGCAACTGGCCCATGCCAGCTGACTCGGGCTAAGGGACTGTTTAATTGCGGTGCAGATGTTCAGGTTCAGGCCAGACTCCAGGACCCTGTGAAGTGGGAGGGTCCCAGAACTGCAATTAAACAGCCCCCTAGCCCGCCCCGCAAGTCTGAGTCAGTTAGCACGGGCCAGCTGCAGGCATCTAATTGCAGTGTGACATACCCCAAGTCTACAGCTCTTAGAGAGGGGTGAGCTGCTGTGACTCCAGCTGGCAATGAGCATGGGCCCACTGGGAACACCCTTCAGAGGAGGGGGAGATGTTTTACCAGGTCAGCAGGGACACCCATCCCCTCTCCTGAAACCCACAGCCCAAGCAGCTCCCCTCTGCAGCCTCCGGTGCCGCAGCGTCAGACAATAGCAGGGAAGGTCACTCCAGGCCAAAGCCATGGTTTTAAAATAATTATGCAATCTTATTCCAAAACTCTGCTTCCCTTGAACAAAACAAGGCCCCCTGGCCCCACACAGCTGCACAGGATGCTCCCCTATTTTCTCTCTCTCTCTCCCCCTCCTCCCCCGCCCAGAGCCTGCTCCCCTCTGCCGGGTAGTTCATGGGGTTAGCTGGCTCACCTTTGGCCAGACGTTTGGACGTTGGCCAGACGTTGGCTCACCTTTGGCCCCCTCCTCCAATGCCCAGCACCAACACGTAACAGGCCTGTGAAGAGCATGCCAGCGCCACGCTGAGCGCATGCCAGGCTTTCTGCAGGAGCCGGGACTCAAGGAGAAGGAGGTGCCAGGGATTGGTCACTGGATGCAGAGCCTGTTCTCTAGCCAGCTGGGCCCAAGCCAGCACAGGCTGGAAATCGTTACCATCTGATGGTTGTTTGGCAGTCTGCATGAAGTGAGTTTTGTGGCATCTCAGTCCAGTTCCTAGTGGGAGGAGTTACAAGGCATCCCGCCCACAATCATCAGTTGGCAGGCTCAGCAGAGACTAGGAAGGAGCGGGTGGAAGGACAGCCTAGGGCCCGGACAGGGACTCTGGAGACTGGGTTCAATTCTTTGCTTTGCGTGAGCTGGGACAAGTCATTGCTGTGTGTTGCTTCCCCAACTGCAAGCTAGGAAACATACTGGCCCCCTTCTCCACCCCTCCCTTTGGCTCCACAAGCTCTCTGGGGCAGGGGCTGTGTTTTGCATTGGGTATGTACAGCGCCAAGCACAATGGGGTCCTGATCTTGGGGGCGCCATAGGTGCTACTGGAATACAAGCAATGAGACTAAACTCCCCATTATGGGGGACAGCGCAGAGGGATAAACAGACCTTCAGTGTAACACCTTTCACCAGCACTAAATCTACTCTGCAAGACAGGCATGAGGACCGGGGCAGAGCAAAGGCTAGACCCTTGACTCTTTGCAATCAGGCTGGCGCTTCAGAACGCCCCTGCGCCTCGCTGCTCTTTGCTGATGCTGACTGCACGCTCAATATGACACCGCCAGAAGACATATGGCCGAAAGCAGGGAGGGAGAGCTCCCTACCCCAGCAGATCAGCACTGCTTCTGGGGCGGGCACATCAGGGCCCCTGTATCGCTTTGCAACTCTGAACCCACCCCAAGCCTGGCAGAACAAAGAGGCATTGTGCAGCAGCTCCTGGGTCACCCGCCCTTGGTGCCAGGTGACTGGCTAACCTGTCTCAGAGGTAGACAAAGGGCTGTTCAGTCCACACTGAGGCACAGCAACGGGGGGACTTGGCTGCTTCAGCTCGCTCAGCACACAGCTGTGAGCTCTGCTCAGCTAGTGAGCGTAGAGCTTCATCCCATGGGCTCTGCGACTTCAGCCAGCCATCCAGAGGGGGGTGCTGTGACCACGACCCAGCCCAGCGCCCTGCTGACAGGCCCCTGAAACGGCAGCAGATGGCATCGCTGATCCAAGTGGGACATCTATGGGAGATGAAGGGTCAACCCCAGAGATGGCGGGTGACCCCTGCTCCCATCTGAGTCCACCTGGACCAGCTTGGGGATTCAACCCAGTTATCCAGGCCCGCTGGCCCCCAGCACCCAATGAAGTCCAGGGGTGAGGAGTGTGCTCAGGAAGTTGGGCCCAGTCTGTTGAGCTGGAACAAGCTCACCTAAGGGGGTGCAGGGTCCAGATCCATCTCACACAACGAGGAACCCGCCACTCAAGGGCAGGGGAGGGGAGGACTCGGCAGCTGCTGCTGAACGCTCTGTAGGCGGGGCCCCTTGGAAGGCTCGGGTGTCCATCAAGGCAGCTGGCACAGCTGTCCGCACTCAGGGATTCCTGCCTTTGCATCTGCTTCTCCATGGCTGCCTGATCCTGACACCAGCACGTCAGTACATGGCACTTGAACCATGTGGAGCTGCCCCAATGGGACGGGGCCACAGGTTTAAAGTTCCACACGCACGTCAATATTTTGCTGGACCAGGACGATATAGCACATGCTGCCCAAGCCACCAGCCCAGGGGATCCCAAAGTTCCCCCCACAGCCCATTCCGATACCAGCTGACGTTCAGGGACTGTCAAGAACCATCACCCCCAGCGAAGTCGCCTCCCTGCTGCTCTAGAAGCTGCCCTGCGCATGGATGCAGCAGAGGGAAGCCTAGATTACAGGACAGCAGCTCTGGAACCCTCCCTACAGAAGAGCCCCTCCAGCTAAACCACTAGCCTCTGACCTGGGCTAACGTGTCTGCGAGTGCTCCTTGCCATGTATAATGCCAGCTCCCCACTGCCGGGCCTCCTGCTGGGTGCACAGGAGGAAGTGAGCCACCTCCATTAGAGTTCTCTTAAAAAGCATTACTTCGTGGGGGAGGGGAGCTTTATTCCTGGAAAGAACTAAGGGTCCTTGCACAGCCCCGACTCCATGGGGATGGGCACATAGAATCATAGAATCTCAGGGTTGGAAGGGACCTCAGGAGGTATCTAGTCCAACCCGCTGCTCAAAGCAGGACCAATCCCCAGACAGATTTTTTACCCCAGTTCCCCCCTCAAGGATTGAACTCACAACGCTGGGTTTAGCAGGCCAATGCTCAAACCACTGAGCTATCCCTCCCCCCTGAGGGATATGAGAAGGGGCGGGTCAGTGTGACCTGGCAGCTGGTTGGTTGGATGGTTTAAGAATCAGCCTTTGCCCTGACTCTGTGCCAGCACCCAATCCATACTGCAGAGCTCTTCCATTCCTAGCCTGGAGGCTCGGACGCTGCCCTGCACAAGGGCTCCCCCTGCCCCCAAGAGGGATTACACTACCCAGAGCCAAGCTTCCCTTTACAGGCCAGGGCAATCCCCTCGCACCGAGATGCACTGGAATGGCAGAGGAGCCTGTCCATAAAATGCTGCCATGCACCAGCCCAGGGTCCTGTTTTGCTGCTCCCACAGCATGTTGCAGAGGCAGCAGCTCCTTCCCTGAGGAGTGAGCCCCTCCCCCCAAACAACACTGACTGAAGGAACAGCACTGAGGATAGGTGAGAAGCATCTCCAGCGGTCCTAAAGGCTGCAGGTGGGGATCTGAAGGGGAGGAAGCGATGAATCCCACATATCCCTCAGCCCAAAAAGTAAAGACCTCATGAGTTGTTCCCAACTCATTGGATTACTGTATCCTAGCCCAGAAACTAACACGTAAACAGCTTTGGACTGACATCAGTCCTCTCTCACCCACAATCCCAGCAAGTCAGGAACACAGGGCCAAGGCTGCGCCAAATGGAGGGCCAAGGACCAGGAGAACAGAGCATTAGCTGAAGCGGATTAACAGAAAGAGAACAGTTACTGGAATTCAACCATATGCCACAAGCAGAGAAAGCTCCCTGTATGGAAACAGGAATTGCATGCGAGAATGCCATCAGCCATGGGCAGGGGAGTCACAAGAGCCCTACGACTGTTCTCAGCAGGAGTGTCGCTGATCAGGGAATTGTAAAGCCCAGAGCCAGCAGGGACAAATCTCCTGCCCCTGCGTCAGGCATGCCGGTTCCTATGGGCCCTGGTGAGGGTAAGGGAACTCGAAATCCTGGACGTAGTATCTCCCAGAGGTGATGCCTCTCACTGCCTGATCCAGCACAAGGCACTTCCAATTCCCTTCGCTCCAGCTAGCAGAGCTATGCACCTTTCAGGTATGTCTCAGCCACCTGCAGAAGCACTCCTTGACAGCTGGCTGATTCTGACGGGGGTTCATACAACTCAGCAGCCTCAATCATTGTCTCAGACCAAAAGCTCTTTGGTGCAGCTGGTACAGTGCTGAGCACACTGATGGCCAGAGGCCAGGCTCAAGGATGGTTTTAAACAATGAGTTAACACGGGGGGAGGGATAGCTCAGTGGTTTGCGCATTGGCCTTCTAAATCCAGGGTTGTGAGTTCAATCCTTGAGGGGGCCCTTTAGGGAACTGGGGTAAAATCTGTCTGGGGATTGGTCCTGCTTTGAGCAGGGGGTTGGACTAGATACCTCCTGAGGTCCCTTCCAACCCTGATATTCTATGGACACCCTCCTACAGGCACACTGAATCACAGCAGCATTATGCCAGGATTCCCTTTACAAGAGGAAAAGGATCTAATGGGCTAAAAAAAGCCATGAGACCTTTTTCCCCCCATTACTACATCAAGGCTGATGTGTGGGTATTAGGCATGCCCTTACTGCTCAAGAGGACACGTATACCTCCATTTTACAGATGGGGAAACAGGCATAGAGCAGTGATTTTCACAAGCCACAGTGAATCTGTGGCAGAACATGGATGAGAACCTGAGGGTCCCAACTCCCAGCTGTACCCACTAGACTGCCCTGCTTGGCATTTTAGAGAACTTTACACTCACATTCAGAGTTCTACAGATACACTCGCACCTCCCCGTCAGGTTCCCTTCGTTTGACCCTTTGACCTCACTCCTGTCCCTGTTATCTCATTAGTTGTCCCCCGGAATCATTTGGTCTCCAGGCCCAGTGGATCCTCCCCTTAGGCTGGGGGGAGGTCCTTTAGCAGTGGGCAGGCTCCCAATAGGGACCAAGGGGTTAAACAACCTTACCAGACGCCCTAGCTGCTGACTCTGTGCCAGGCTAGATCAGCCCACTCGCTGACCCACTATCCACCCCATCAGCAGCAACGGCGCAGCGGCACAGAACAAGCTAGCAGCTTATCTCATGCCCACAAATTACAGAGGTGCCGATCACAGGTAGCTACGCAGCCAGCTAGAGGAACATGCTGTAATTTCCACTCCCGCCCCAAATGAGATCACAACTAACAGATCCTGCCCGGCTCACTTTCTCTGGGCGTTGCCACAGAAATAACTCTGGAAACAATCACGCTGCAAAACCGGACTCCAATTAAAGTGGGGCAGGCAGAGCACATTCCTTAGCGTTCTACAGCACAGTCAGGGCCATTCCATCTCTACGAGAGGTGCGGCCCGCAGCCTGCAACGCTCCACCATGAGCAGAGGTCACAGTGCATGCTGGGATACGGAGTGCATCTCTGCTAAACAGGAGAGAATCCAGCCTGTTCTATACAAACTAAGTGCAGCCTTTGGGCTCCCAGCAAGCTGTCAATGCTGCCCCTCAGCTGGGCAAAGTTTGAGCAGCTCCTGAAGAAAGCTGAGTCAGAGTTAAGCAGCCAGACTTCCTAGTGGTAGATCAGCTGCAGGAGTTTGGGGGGTGTGGGGTTCAGACAGGGAGCCGGCTTGCGGAATCTTTCTTCTGCAAGTGGGAGCCCTGACTCTCTGCTTCCCCGTTACCGCAGCCCCTCTGGATCACTTGTAAGAGCCAGAGGTTATTTTAACAGCTACAGATGTTCCGTTCCCCTCACAGGAAGCCAGCACCCACGGGAACCAGATGATAGGACAGTTTCCCCGATTACACTATGGCCAAAAATATACAGCCATCTAGTGCTCGGAATTCAAAACAGGCCTCAAGGTAACCAGAAGTTGCCATCATGGATGGAAGGGGAACACACAGGCCTTGAAATTATTTACAAATTTAACAGAAGCCTCCTCTATTCCCAGCTTCCTCCAGCAGGGCCAATACTTTACTGTTAAGACCCTCCCTGAGTTCACTCCATCCTCTCAAGTAGGGCCCACCTCCTCTGTTCCTGCAGAGTCCCACCCCCGAGGGTGAGAGCGCCTTCTCCTTCACAGCCTTTGTCGATCTCCCAACTTCTCCTACTCCATCTTTTCAAGGCTCGGCCCTTCTTTGCATTGCAACGTGGGTGCACTTGGGAGCACTGTCTGCACAATACCACCAGCCACAACAGAACTATCACTGGAGCTTCACTAAGTCTCACATTTCTCTTAAAGCACTTGCAAGGAAGGATGGACGATCTAATGGTTAAAGCACAGGTCTGGGGTCAGGTGCCTGGGGTCTATGCCTGGTTCTGTGATCTTAGGCATGTTAAACCATCCGTTTGCAGAGTTGTCAGACAGCAATACAACTTCACAGGGGCAATGTGTGGCTTAGTCCATCTGTGTTTATAAAAAGGCTTGGAATTCCTCAGACTGAAGGAACTGGGCAAACATTATTAGGTGCAAAGACAAGAACAGCATTGCTAGATCTAAAAATTCAGTTGACGTGTGGTCACTCCATCAAACCACAGGGGCCACTGTGTTACACCGTTATGCCAGCTAGCAACAGCAGCCAGCCGTAGGGAAAAGCAGAGCCTCCTGGATGCTTTAAATGTTGACCGTAAACGTTAAACATCAGTCCATCGGATGGCACTGGTGGTGAGCAAGCTAACAGGTGGCTGAGCTATGGATTCCTAGAAGTTAGTGCACAGCTAAGCCACACACCTACACAGTGCCGGATGTAAGATCTTTAAGTCTTTGTTAAAGGAGGTTAGTGACACGACACGAGAAAGCATTCAGGGACCTGGATTCTAATTCCAGACTCCTACTGACTCACTTGTGGGACTTCAGGCAAGACACTTAATGTCTATGCCCTAGTTCTCCAGACCACTCATGCAGCACTGCCAGCCTTAAGCACTCAAAAGTCAGGAGATTTTAAAAATAGCACGTTTGTGGGGTTTTTGTGTCTTCTGCTTTTGAAGCTTCTCCACAACCTAGAGCAGTGGTCCCCAACCTTTTTTGTCTGGCGGGCGCCAAAAAAAAAACCAAAAAAAACCCGAGCGCTGCCGGCAGAGCAAAAAAAAAAAAAAAAACTGCTACGCGGGCACACTTAGACACCCCGGCGGGCGCAATGGCGCCTGCGGGCACCGCGGCGCCTGCGGGCACTGCATTGGGGACCCCTGACCTAGAGACTTATTTAAAAAAACAAAAGCTGAGATTCTCAGGTGATCACGTGACCCCAGAAGCAGGGGATTTAAGAAAAAGCACAAAGTGTCACAAAAGCTGGCAAAACACTGCCCGTGTGATGCATGTGATTCTACCGGCCCTACAGGAGTGTCAAGGCGCCAGTTGTGTTTGCAGAGTAGGTGAAAGGTGCTACAAAAGGGCAAAGTATTATTAGTTATTTATTTCTGCTATGTCAGAAATGAGAGACTCTCCCTCCCGGAAAACAGCAGAGTATCACACAGGCTCCTTCAGCAAGATGGAGCGATCCACTCAGTCCTTTTAAGGCAAGTAAAGCAGCTAGTTACCCAGATGCAAGTAGTAAGGAACAGCCCATAGCCAAGGAAACGCTAACATCAATGGAGTTAAAAGTACGAGAGAGAGACACTCTCAGGAAACCACTGCCAAGATGTGGGGGGGTAAGAACTGACCCTCACAGCGCAACTATCCATGCAGGAGTGCCAGCTCCAGCTAGAGGAAGTGACTGGCATCCATTCTGAGCAGGATCCTTTGACTGAAGGAGCTGCCCTGAAAGGCCAAGTACGAGCCAACTCCAGACCCCCTAAAGGTCATAACATAACATAACTTCTAAGGACACAGCATGGGGGTCACAGCAGGCTGGTTTCACGGCACCTATGTGTTAGACATGCTCTCTCCCAAGGCAGGTCCTGGGAGGCTCCCATAGACTGGGAATTGCACTGAATTTCCCCTGAATGAGGGGCTGCATCGATACAAGGTGCAGCTAATGGAGACTGCTTGCAGGGGTGGGCAAACTTTTTGGCCCGAGGGCCACATTGGGGTTGCGAAACGGTATGGAGGGCCAGGTAGGGAAGGCTGTGCCTCCCCAAACAGCCTGGCCCCTGCCCCCTATCCGCCCCCTCCCACTTCCCGCTCCCGACTGCCCCCCTCAGAACCCCCGACCCATCCAACCCCCCTGATCCTTGTCCCCTAACCACCCCCGGGACCCCACCCCCTATCCAACCCCCCACCCCTGTTCCCCATCCCCTGACTGCTCCGACCCCTATCCACACCCCCGCCCCCTGACAGGCCCCCCACGCTTATCCAACCCCTCCCCCGCCATCCACCTCCCAGAACCTCCGCCCCATCCAACCGTCCCCTGCTCCCTGTGCCCTGACTGCCCCCCCGGGACCCCCGCCCCTTATCCAACCCCCAGGCCCCAGCCCCCTTACCATGCCGCTCAGAACAGCATGTCTGGCAGCCGCGCCGCCCAGCCTGAACGTGGCCCGCGGGCTGTAGTTTGCCCACCTCTGCCTTAGTGCATGACTGTCAGGCTTGATTCAAGCTCTCTATTAGAGGGCTAACAGGGGCTGCATAGTAGAACCGCAGGGGCCATGCTCTGACCACTCAAACTCTCCAGTACAGAGCTCAGATACCCACAATCAATCAGCCTCTTCCAATCCCAGCACCCAGATTGAAGATGGAAAGCACCTATTACACCACCGCAAGACCAGTGCCAGATTCATCCCTACAGCATGTTTCCCCATAAGTTAGTGCTTTGTCCAGTCTAGTTTTAAAGCATCCCAACAGCTGGGGCTTCCATCACTTCCGTT
Source organism: Platysternon megacephalum (assembly GCA_003942145.1). Lineage (NCBI taxonomy): Eukaryota > Metazoa > Chordata > Testudines > Platysternidae > Platysternon > Platysternon megacephalum. Next base: position 174,200 of record QXTE01000236.1, on the reverse strand, counting down.
GGGCAATCAGCCAAGCTCATTCAGCTCATTCAGCCTGAACTTTTATTTGGTGCTTCCCTAACTCCTTTCAGTTCATCAGTCTCTTTTCTGGAAACAATGTGCTTAGAAGCAAATAATCGTTGGAGAGCAGCTGGGCCCAAACTGTGCAGAAGGGCTGTCCCCTTCCTGCTCGGGACGGTCTCTAGAAAAGCCCTGCAGACGCACACTGCAGAGTTAATAGGATCCATGCTTCCTCCAATGCACTCTTCACTGATGTTTTACTTCCCCATTTTATAAGCCAGGGCTGCCAAGAACATGCTGGCTGTGGAGCTGCGATCATGTTACAAGGGCTGTCTGCCCCACACTCCTTTTGTTTCCCACTCTCCCTCTCGACCAGGATATGAATCAAGGCAGGAAAGTTAGCAGGTTTGCACCTAGTTGGTCCTGGGATTGTGCTCTGATTTGAGACAAGCTCCCGAGAGCCCCCCGCTCAAATAAAGCCAGGATAATCTTTGAGAAACAAGACAGCCCAGACCCTTTCCACTACCCAGAGCGCAGGAGCTCCCAACTCCACACCACTGGCAAGAAAGCTGAGGGGTGGGGCTCACGCTCCTCCACCCCTCCCCAAATACCAGAAGTGGTTGTTTATTTCCCTGGCTCTCACTTACCCTCCTGTTATGTGCTCCAGACTTCTTCTTTGCAGGCATTTGTATGCGCTTTCACCACCCAGAGAAAGCCTTGGTGCCGAGCCCCTTCTGCCCCTTCCCCTGGAGCCTGTGCCAGCCTCGCACCCAGGCCCTTCCGACATCAGACCTTGCCAGATATAAGCCACCCTCCCACTCTTCAGTTACATGCTCCCCCACCCCACTCCTTCCTGGCCACTTATCCCCCTTGCACCCTCCAGGGTTACATGGCCTCCAGTCAGACATGAGCTCCCCACCCCGAAACAGGTCATCCCCCTTCCTAAGAAACCCCCCCAGTTACACCCCCACAACAGCATCAGCCTCTGCCAAGAGGAGGCAACATTCCCAAACCCAGGCCAGACACCGCCCCCCCCCCCCCAGGGGGCTTCTCCCTACTGACCAAAGGGGAACAGGTCTCAGGAGGGGCCATGCAGGCAGTAGAGAGAGCAGAGTGACCCCGTGTGGCAGAGTGTCCTGGGGGTATGGGCAGGCTTGGGGTGTCCAAGAAAAGAGGAGGTCCCTATGTGCAAGCGGCAAGGCCCACCCAGAGCCACCCCAGGACAATGCTGAGGGCAGCATGGGGGTCCTATTGGGGTCCAGGAAAGTGCTCCCCACAGGAGTCTCCCTCGGGGCAGAGGCTGAGTAGGGGTCCCCCAGGTGGGGCAGAAAGGGTTCTCTCCCAGGGCCAGCACTCTGCTCCTCAGCATTTGGCGGGGTGGAGACGGGGGGTTCAGGGGGATGGCGCCAGAACGGGGGGGGGGGGGGGGGGGGGCCCTTCCCCCCCCACAAGGGGCTNCTCTTCCACCTCCACAAGGTGCTACTCCTCACCTGCCCGAGGCTTCCAGTTTGGGGGGCAACGCTGCCCCTCCCCCAAATGACAGTCATGTTAAAAAGTGGGAGCATGGCCCCCTGGCTCTGGCAATGGTGCCCCCCACTTCTACAAAGGTTTCAGCGCCCTTTCCCCCCCGAGTAGGAAGTCCCAGCACTCGCAGCCCCTTTGCACACTGGGGAGGGGGATCCCCGTGACGATGGGAAGAGGGGGGTCCCGGCACTCCCAGCCCCTGAGCACCCCCGGGGGAAGGGGGGACCGGGGCGGATTCCGGCACTCAGACCTAGGGGGGATGGGTCCCGGGAGGATGGGGGGGCTCCCGGCCCCCGGGGGGGGAGAGAGGGGTCCCGGTGGGATATGGGGGGGGGG
>QXTE01000236.1:110439-170735 GCA_003942145.1 Platysternon megacephalum | reverse complement strand
GGGGGAGATGGGTCCCGGGAGGATGGGGGGCTCCCGGCCCCGGGGGTGGGGGGGAGATGGGTCCCGGGAGGATGTGGGGGGAGATGGGTCCCGGGGCGGGTCCCAGCACTCACGGCCCCTCGGCGCTCTGGCTGCCCACGATGAAGCCGAACTTGTCCACGCGCCGCTCCCCGCCGCCGCCGTTGATCTCGGAGTCGGAGCCCAGCGAGCTCAGCTCGTCCCCGGCGCCCGCCTCCCCTGGGGCCCCGGCCAGGCTCTCGCGGCTCCCGGGCGCGCCCAGCCCGTTAGTCCCACGGCTCTTCGCCATCCCGGCTCCGGCCCTCCGCGGCCGGGGAGAGGCAGCTCCACGCCGGCCGCCGCCGCAGCGACCCCGCCACCGCCCCCGGCAATGGGCGTGGCCCGGAGGAGCCGGCGCCCCACCCCGATGTGCCCATTGGGTGGTGGCGGCTAAGGGGGCGGGTTCGCCTCACCCGCTCTGCACACGCCTCCCCAGCCACTACCAGCCAGTAGGAGAGCAGGGCTCGCCTCTGCAAGATTCTTATTGGTCACTTTCAGAGGGAAGCGCACCATCACTCACTAATGGGGTGTCAATCAACAAACCTTCCATCCCCTCTCCGTCATCAACCAACCGGAGTTCCTCCGGCTAACAGCGAGGGGTAGGGGCTAGAGGTGGCATGTGGGCGGGAGCGGCTGTGGGCGGCTGGTGGGCAGGGCCCCTGCAGAAAACCTTCTCTCATCCCCCACTGAAATGCAGCCACCTCTGGGGTGGGACATGGCAGCTGTTTAACAGCAGGGGGTGGGACTGCAGGGGGGAAGTGAGCAGCCGCTGAAACTGGAGGCGGCATGGGGGAGGAGGTCATTCCTTGGGTCAGGTGGTCTTGGGTCGGACCCAGTGGCGTCGCCCCTGACACTTCAGAAGTAGTATTTACAAAGAAATACATTCTGAAAAGGAAACCTCTGGAAATCAGCCCCACCCTATTCTTAGTAGCTGAGCTGAATTCTAGGGTCTGACCGGCACTCTGCATGAAAGGTGATGGGGAAAGGACTAGGAGTCAGGATATCCGGATGCTGCCCCTCACCACTAACTGTGCTATGCGTTCCTACAGGTAAACTAGTTCTAATACCTGTTCGCCTGGCCCGGCTGTTGTGAGGCTAAATGAGTATTTGGGTTTGGAAGGCCCTGTATGAGTAACATGATGTTGTTATCTCTAGGCAGCCTGAGCTGAGGCTTTGGCAGGTGAAGATCTGAGGCTAATTCAGCACTCCAGTTGGAACATAAAACATCAGTCTGGGGAGGGGAACTTGAGATTTCGCTATCTGCAGTTTTAGCCTTTGAGGGGGTGAGAGACAATACCTCATCCTGTGTCAACCCCTTTAGTCAGTTCAGAAATGCCATTCACAGCCCAGCCCCCCTAAACGGGCAGGATTTACAGCTGTCTGAACACTGGGGAGTGGAGGTAGTACAAGGGGTGGGGCCAGAGGATTTCCCACTTCTCCCCAAGAAAAGCAGAAGTTCCAACAACTGCATAGTCAAAGTAGGGCAGGGAAGGAAAGGGATGGAAGCAGGGATGTGTTAAGGGGAAACAATGCCCAGATCCACCACAATCTCATTGCATTCTGGAGAGACTCTTCCTTTCACCTTATCCCCAGTGGGCTCATGTTTTGCTCCTGAGTCCTCGATCTTCCTCCCAGTCCCAAGTAAGGAAAGCTCAACTTGCCCACCCCAAGAAGCCTCTGGAATCCTGCTCCTCCCCGACTGATTCCTTGCTGCCTGGAGGCCAAGCCTCTTGTGAGAATTGCCTGACAAAGATCCACTCCTGGCTAGGATCAAAGTCCAGCAGGTCCTTTAAAGTTTTACAGTCGTGGATAGAGAATAAAGTCCTTGTTTGTGTTCAGAGTATCCTCCTCCAGAGCAGTTCTTCTAGGGCTGATTAAAAAGATACACACAAATGAGCAGTGAGTGCCTATGTACCATGTGATCTCATTGGATGCCAGCCCAAGTGCCTCCAGGGAAAAGGCTGCAAACTAATGGCTTAGATGAATTCAAGTCAGTCTATGAAGTTGAGTTTTTTGGTACCAGCCCTGGAGCCCCCAGAGTCATGCAGTAGAGCAAGTCCCTCTACCCTGCCACACCCTGGTCTCCAGGGACTAACCCTGCATATGAGAAGTTCGTTCAATTTCCATGACATTTTGATCCTCTGAGACTACCACCCAATTGCTAATTAGTACCCACTGGGGGTGTCCATCTGTCTCCCCTCGTTTCCATTCTCATAGGCCCAGGCCTATTACACAGCTCCCCTCTTTCTCACAGCTCCCAAGTCAGGCATGGTGGGAGGACAGCGCTGGGTGCTCTCATTCCCCCACACCCAGGCCAGGGGAGGCAGATTGCCTGATATCGGAGCTCCCATGTACACCCTACTTGCTCTGGGGCTGGTGCAGGTGGAGCCCTGTAAGCACAGATCAGAGCTGCAGCCAGCTGCTAGTGCCCTCTCCTCCCCCCATAAATCAAGTACCTGGCAGGGGATGCGATGGCTGGGGCAGAAGTGCCCTTTTACTGCTCCCAGACTTTGAGTCAGGCCGCTCCCCTCCTCTCAGTGGGGCCAGCGACAGTGGCTGGGTGGGAGCCAGCCAGAGATGGTAGCTCTGTGGGGCTGCAGAGGCTCCCCAATGCCCCCAGTGTAGGCGTTACGTGGCCAGCTCAGGGGGCACCACTGGGGCTGGCTGCGAAACGCTACCGTCAATGATTCCACAAGGTGCAAGACAGTGGAGAATCAGGGCCTGGGGCCAGATCTGGACAGGGAACTTACAAATTCAAGGAACTTTCCATTTCCAAGACTAAGTGCAGGAATCAGAGTGAAAGTCTCTGGCTAGTGCGATACAGGTCAGAAATTATCACAACGGACCCTTCTGGCCTTGGAATCTCTATAAGTAAAACACCACCATGGATCCCTTACCATCCCTCCCCCGGACCTTGGGCAATGAGAGTCTGTAATCATTGGCTGTAATTAATCAAAACTGCAACTTCAGTGCATTTCTATAGCCCAAGGTTAGGTTAGTCTTTATGTGATTCTTTCCCCTAACCCACTGTGGTAGGTCAAGTTCAAAGCACCTGTGTGAAGCAATCTGCAATCTTTCTCACCATCCTAAACCTTTCAGGGTTGATATTAACAAGTGTGTTTCTGAAAATTGTGATGCTTTAAAAGCACAAGGGCAGCTCAAATCTGGCCCCAAATTTTGCTTGAAAATAAGCTTTTACAAAACTGAAGCCAATTGGAAATGTTTCCATCTGTTTTCCCCCCTTCACATTCCAATGAAAATTGGCTTTTTCGTCTATTAACCAGCGAAGATTCCCCCACAGAGTGTAGGCAAGCCAAACATTGTGGCTTTGTTTTAATGCACCAGAACCTGACAGCAAAATTGACTGTAAACCATAAGGAAACCAGTGTTGCCAACTCATGTGATTTTACTGCAAGTCTTGTGATACCTGAAAGTTTTCTTAAAGCCTCAGCTCCAGGATTCATGTGATTACATGAGAATTTCAGCTGTCATTTAATAAAAGGGTAAATTTCTAGCCCCCATGGTTGCAGAGAAAAACATGGAGACATGGACCTAAAGGCTATGACACCAGAAGACAAACTAAAAGACCCCAAAGTTATTATTTTTTAAATCCCATGGTTTCCAAGTCAATCTCATGATTTTGGAGGAGCAGACTTGTGATTTTTGACCCCTTGGGCTTGGTAGTGCTGGGAAGCGGACTGAACTATTCTTGGTGTCCAAGCAGAGGGAAATGTAAAAAGGAAACAAGGGGAATTAATGACAAAAATGTAATTAATTTTTAAAAATTCATTGTGCTAACAACCTACAGCTTTGTAACATAGCTAAGAAAAGCTGGTTGTTTTTTGTTTTTTTAATTCTTATTTTCTGTTTGTATTGCAGTAGGGCCTAAAGGCACCAGTCAGGGATCAGGGCCCCCTTGTGCCAGGTCCTGCACACGCAAATGAGAAAAAGATAGTCCCTGACGAAAAATACTTGTGAATGATTTTTAACCTGACACTTTAAATGAGTGAGCCCTCCCAGGTTCAAAATATGTAAATGCTGCATCAGTGCTCACGCTAGACTGAGAACCCCTCCACACACACACATACATGCCCCCGACGTGGTTCTCCAGGGCCACAATGATTACCAAGTGCATGATTTTACAAAAACGGAGATGTAGGCTTGTGCCCACAATAGACCACTGGGGTTCAGACCTGCCTGAGTTAGCAGTGAAAGACAGATGCACTTATCAATGTAGAGAACAATTATATGAATTCGAAGACATTTGGACCTCTTTTCTTGACACATTTGGACAAGGAATGCTGAGATAGCACATAATGCCAAACTTCCATTCCATCTGACCACTCTGCGTTTTCCCTCCCTCTTCCCTCTTTTGCCCATTTGTCTTTTGAAAATATTTGTTGTTATTGTTAACACCTCCACCGTAACCTTATAGATTGTCTGATTTTGTATTGTCTGGTCTTGCACCTTTGGCAAGTGGCTGTCCTGTGAAATGGGCAGTATTCGGTAACATACACAAGCTGTAAGTCATTTACCCTTTTGTATTTTGTATTGTTTGTTTCTTTATGAAAATTAATTAAAAAATTAACCACACACACCAAGAGAATGGGTAATAGGATCACAGATCAGTATCACACTCTCAGGGCTCTAGCGGCATGGAGGGGACTAACACCAGCCCAGGGGATTGCTTTCAATGACAACTGAAGCACACGTGCAATGAGTTTGAGGTTATCAGCCTAGTCCCACATGAGTCTGATTCTTAAAACCCTTTTCAAGTTATCTTTCGTGCCTGTTTCATTCCGGGAGTGCTGGGGGTGGGGAGGTGTCTAGGTGAGGAGTCTCAAGGTGGGGAGCAAGATCAGGGGGTCTGGGTCCAGCTCCATATTCCCAATGGCAGGACAAAATGCCCAGCAGGTGGCAAGGGAGAAGGGAGAGCAGGTTGGAGCAGCTAGGCCATTGCTGAGCCTTTCCACCTTTAAGACATGGAAATAGTTGTGTCCTGTCTACCAAAGTACTTCCCTGTTCCTCAGGACTCGATATCCAAACACTGCACAGTCATGAATGGATTTATCCTCACACCCCTGCTGAGAGGCAGGGATCCCCAATTTACCAGTGGGGAACAGGGTTCTTAACTCCCATGGAAATCAATGGAAGCGAGGCACCTAAATACCTTTGAGGATCTAGACCAAAGGGACTTGCCCAGCAGGCCAGGGGCTCAGCCATGAATTGAACCCAGGTTTCCTGAGTACAATTCCAGACTAATGAACCGTCCTTCCTCCCTCTACCCATTAGGTTTTGTAAAAGCCTCTCTCCCCTGTCCCCGTACATGGGGCCAGGGCCGGCTCCAAGGTTTTTGCCGCCCCAAGCAGCAAAAAAAAAAAAAAAAAAAAAACCGCGATCGCGAACAGCCCTACAGCCCCCGCCTCAGTCTTCCGCGGCAATTCGGCGGCCGGTCCCTCGCTCCCAGCGGGACCAAGGGCCCCGCCCCCGAAGACCCAGACTTGCGGCCCCAAAAACAGCTGGAGTGCTGCCCCTCACCGTTGGCCGCCCCAAGCACCTGCTTGCTGGGCTGGTGCCTGGAGCCGGCCCTGCATGGGGCCTAACCTGAAACCAGCAAGGGAAAGAACCCTGCACAATAAGATCAACAGGGGTGGAACCAGACTGAAGATGAGGTGGAATCCAAATCTCTGGAGTCCTTCAGCTGTGATAAGGAGCCATGGGAGGGCTATGTGAGAGCTCAATAGAAACTAGGGAGGAGGCTGGGCTAGTTCAGTGGCTCCTAAGCCTTTTGGGCCCTGCTGTCTCCCATCCAACTGCATGTGATCTGACCTATAGTAACACTCTAGGTTGTTACATTTTACAGCATATGAACATAGAATCATAGACTATCAGGGTTGCAAGGGACCTCAGGAGGTCATCTAGTCCACCCCCCTGCTCAAAGCAGGACCAACCCCAACTAAATCACCCCAGCCAGGGCTTTGTCAAGCAGGGCCTTAAAAACCTCTAAGGATGGAGCTTCCACCACCTCCCTAGGTAACCCATTCCAGTGCTTCACCACCCTCCTTGTGAAAGTGTTTCCTAATATCCAACCTAGACCTCCCCCACTACAACTTGAAACCATTGCTTCTTGTTCTGTCATCTGCCACCACTGGGAACAGCCTAGCTCCATCCTCTTTGGAACCCTCCTTCAGGTAGTTGAAGGCTGCTATCAAATCCCCCCTCACTCTTCTCTTCTGCAGACTAAATAACCCCAGTTCCCTCAGCCTCTCCTCGTAAGTCATTTGCCCCAGCCCCCTAATCATTTTTGTTGCCCTCCGCTGGACTCTCTCCAATTTATCCGCATCCCTTCTGTAGTGGGGGGACCAAAACTGGACGCAATACTCCAGATGTGTCCTCACCAGTGCCGAATAGAGGGGAACAATTACTTCCCTCGATCTGCTGGCAGTGCTCCTACTAATACAGCCCAACATGCCATTGGCCTTCTTGGCAACGAGGGCACACTGCTGACTCATATCCAGCTTCTATTCCACTGTAATCCCCAGGTCCTTTTCTGCAGAGCAGAGCAGTTAGATAAAACTATAATCCTCTTGCTGGAAGGTTGCAATGTAACATTACTTTGTTTCATAGAATTCCAAACGATAACACATAAGAACCCAAAAACAGAGAGAGACAAAGCAGGCTGCTCCCTAAAACAGAGAGGCACAATCACCACACCTTACTCTAGGCTGGCTGGCTGGCTGCAGACTGACTCTGATCGCAGGCTACACATCCCCAGCCTGCAAGCAGGACTGGGAAACCCCCTGATATGGGCTGGATGAATGGACTATAAGGTGGATAGAAAGCTGGCTAGATCGTCGGGCCCAACGGGTAGTGATCAACGGCTCCATGTCTAGTTGGCAGCCGGTTTCAAACGGAGTGCCCCAAGGGTCGGTCCTGGGGCCGGTTTTGTTCAATATCTTCATTAATGATCTGGAGGATGGCGTGGACTGCACTCCCAGCAAATTTGCAGATGACACTAAACTGGGAGGAGTGGCAGATACGCTGGAGGGTAGGGATAGAATACAGAGGGACCTAGACAAATTAGAGGATTGGGCCAAAAGAAACCTGATGAGGTTCAACAAGGACAAGTGCAGAGTCCTGCACTTAGGACCGAAGAAGCCCATGCACTGTTACAGACTAGGGACCGAGTGGCTAGGCAGCAGTTCTGCAGAAAAGGACCTAGGGGTTACGGTGGACGAGAAGCTGGATATGAGTCAACAGTGTGCCCTTGTTGCCAAGAAGGCTAACGGCATTTTGGGCTGTATATGTAGGGGCATTGCCAGCAGATCGAGGGACGTGATCGTTCCCCTCTATTCGACATTGGTAAGGCCTCACCTGGAGTACTGTGTCCAGTTTTGGCCCCACACTACAAGAAGGATGTGGAAAAATTGGAGAGAGTCCAGCGGAGGGCAACAAAAATGATTAGGGGGCTGGAGCACATGACTGATGAGGAGAGGCTGAGGGAACTGGGATTATCTAGTCTGCAGAAGAGAAGAATGAGGGGGGATTTGATAGCTGCTTTCAACTACCTGAAAGGGGGTTCCAGAGAGAATGGATCTAGACTGTTCACAGTGGTACCAGATGACAGAACAAGGAGTAATGGTCTCAAGTTGCAGGGGGGGAGGTTTAGATTGGATATTAGGAAAAACTTTTTCACTACGAGGGTGGTGAAGCACTGGAATGGGTTACCTAGGGAGGTGGTGGAATCTCCTTCCTTAGAGGCTTTTAAGGTCAGGCTTGACAAAGCCCTGGCTGTGATGATTTAGTAGGGATTAGGTCCTGCTTTGAGCGGGGGGTTGGACTAGATACCTCCTGAGGTCCCTTCCAACCCTGATATTCTATGATTCTATGATAATCTGAAGAAGGAGATCATAATTTAACCACAGTTTTCAACACACCACAAGTTTGTTCTTGAGAGTGTAAGGGCAGGTCTACACTACAGCCAGGATCGACGCTCTGAGATCAATCCACCGGTGGTCGATTTAGCAGGTCTAGTAAAGATCCGCCAAATCGACTGCAGATTGCTCTCCAGTTGACCCGTGTACTCTACCCCCGATGAGAACTGTCGACCCCCCGCGGTGTAGACCCCGCGGTAACTTGACCTAAGGTACGTTGACCCCGACGTTATTCACATAGCTGGAGATGCTTAGCGTAGGTCGACTTATCACGGTAGTGTAGACATAGTTTAAGATCTGGAACATCCTTAAGTGCATTGTGTGGTGGAAGCCAATACATTTGGATGGGGAGAGGCAGTATCACATTGGGGCCCATCCCCACAGGTTGCTATTGAATTAAAGTGGAGGAGACTAGAACAGCAGCCACAAAAGGCTGACGTGCCAGTACCGGGCTGAGAACCTGCGGCTAGGAACCAGTGGAGTTAAATGATTTCTGTGGCCTCCCTCCAACCTAACAATATACAGTCATTGAACTCACAGCTAGAAGAGACTTACTGGGTTTGCCTGGGCTGATCCAAAGTGCTCTCAAACCACAGACCCCACATCTAAGGTTCATCTACCCTGAAAAGTTATATCAACCTAGCTACGGTGGTCAGTAGTGTGAAAGAACCACACTCCTGACTCACATAGCTATCCCAACACAACCCCAGTGTAAACACCATTGTGTTGACCAAAGAAGGCTTTTGTTGGCACAGCTACCATCATTCAGGATGCAGCATTCCTACGCTGACAGAAAATCTCCTTCTGTTGGTATAGGCTGTATCTACACTGGAGGGCCCTGCCTGGATAGGCTGTGTAACTCAGATATAGCCTTACCAGAGACAGTGCCTGTGGAAAACGCTGTCTTGTTGACCCCATCTCCCTTCCCAATTCCCATTCACTGTCATTATCACCACCATGCAGACCAACCTTCTCCTCCCCAGATGTCCTCCCCTGCATTTGTGACTGCTGTGTCCCACTCCCTGCCCATTTGTTGTCATCTGGACCCATCTCCCATCCCATTTGCAGTTGCCAGGGCCAACTTTCCCACCTATTTGTGATTGCACAGACTCCCCTTCCCCCCCACCCCGCTCCCATTCATGACCCACCTCCCCTCTCATTCCTGGTATGACACTGATAGACTGGTCAACTTGTAAACAACTTTACAGGAGGTCCTGAAATGATAAACAAGGCCATTCCTTGTAGATAGCTATCAAAGCCCTGTTAAGTAGACTAGAATCTTTAATATGTTTGCCTGTATTGTTAGAGAACCAAAGGGTAGATGCTACTGCATTTGTCTGTTTTTGCCTATATCTTGATAGAAGTTAACAGTGTGAGGTAATTAGATTGCAGATGGTAAAATTCTGTTCTTGTCTCTCAATGCTTCATTACTGTATTCTATTGCTTCAGAGATCAAAGGGGGATATTATCATTTAGATGGGACTTGTGCTGTAATAATATTATTGTCCTAATCTTTCCTCCAAACTTGTAATTCTACATAGCAAACTACCTGTGAGCTGTTTTTGTAATTTTAATGGCTTCCTGTATTGTCTGAGGAAGGACTCACTGAATAGAACAAACTGTCGGTTCACTTCCATCAAAGCCATGTGAGGTGAGATTACCTGTCAGCACCCCACTGGCTTCAACTATAAAAGAACCTTCAGGCCTGATCCTTTTTATCTCAGATCTGCTTAGACTTTGACAGGGAAAGTCTAAGCCACAAGACTGAGGTGTCCAGATTTACTCTGGATTCACCCTGGAATTCTCATGGAAGAATTTGAACAAACGCTGCACCTGGACTGCTTATTGGACTATAACCTTTTAAATTGATTCCAGAAAGGCTTTTACAAATCAGCAGCCTCACCATCTCTGCTATGAACTGAGCTAAGAACTTTACTCAGATCTGTATGTATATTGATCTTTTAACCACAGCAACTCTCTTCTTTTTCTTTTTATTAATAAATCTTAAATTTAGTTAAGAATTGGCTATAAGCATGTGTTTGGGTAAAATCTGAAATAGTCATTGACCTGGTGGGCAATGTGTCCAATCTTTTGGGACTGGTAGAATTTTAAATACAGTGAATAAGGTTTTCAGTAATCTCTCACTATATTAGACTTGACTGTCTGGATGGTAGCCAAAGGCTGGATTGCTTAAAGGGGACTGTTCTTGCCAGCAAGTTAAAGAAGTATGGGCTGGATGAATGGACTATAAGGTGGATAGAAAGCTGGCTAGATCGTCGGGCTCAATGGGTAGTGATCAATGGCTCCATGTCTAGTTGGCAGCTGGTATCAAGTGGAGTGCCCCAAGGGTCGGTATTGGGGCCAGTTTTGTTCAATATCTTCATTAATGATCTAGAGGATGGCGTGGACTGCACCCTCAGCAAGTTTGCAGATGACATTAAACTGGGAGGAGTGGTAGATACGCTGGAGGGTAGGGATAGGATACAGAGGGACCTAGACAAATTAGAGGATTGGGCCAAAAGAAACCTGATGAGGTTCAACAAGGACAAGTGCAGAGTCCTGCACTTAGGACGGAAGAATCCCATGCACTGTTACAGACTAGGGACCGAGTGGCTAGGCAGCAGTTCTGCAGAAAAGGACCTAGGGGTTACGGTGGACGAGAAGCTGGATATGAGTCAACAGTGTGCCCTTGTTGCCAAGAAGGCTAACGGCATTTTGGGCTGTATAAGTAGGGGCATTGCCAGCAGATCGAGGGACGTGATCATTCCCCTCTATTCGACATTGGTGAGGCCTCACCTGGAGTACTGTGTCCAGTTTTGGGCCCCACACTACAAGGAGGATGTGGAAAAATTGGAGAGAGTCCAGCGGAGGGCAACAAAAATGATTAGGGGGCTGGAGCACATGAGTTATGAGGAGAGGCTGAGGGAACTGGGATTGTTTAGTCTGCAGAAGAGAAGAATGAGGGGGGATTTGATAGCTGCTTTCAACTACACCTCTACCCCGATATAACGCTGTCCTCGGGAGCCAAAAAATCGTACTGCATTATAGGTGAAACTGCGTTATATCGAACTTGCTTTGATCTGCCGTAGTGCACAGCCCCCCCGGAGCGCTGCTTTACTGCATTATATCTGAATTCATGTTATATCGGGTCGCGTTATATCGGGGTAGAGGTGTACCTGAAAGGGGGTTCCAGAGAGGATGGATCTAGACTGTTCTCAGTGGTAGCAGATGACAGAAAAAGGAGCAATGGTCTCAAGTTGCAGTGGGGGAGGTCTAGGTTGGATATTAGGAAAAACTTTTTCACTAGGAGGGTGGTGAAGCACTGGAATGGGTTACCTAGGGAGGTGGTAGAATCTCCTTCCTTTTAGGGTTTTAAGGCCCGTCTTGACAAAGCCCTGGCTGGGATGATTTAGTTGGGGATTGGTCCTGCTTTGAGCAGGGGGTTGGACTAGATGACCTCCTGAGGTCCCTTCCAACCCTGATATTCTATGATTCTATGACTATAGTTTGGCTTCTTGGTAACCAGTGTGGTATTACAGAAGCTGTATTGTTACTTGGTTGGTGAATCTAATCATAGAATAAACCCCCGTTTTGGGGATTGTCTGCCCTATTCTTTGCGGCCCTGAATGAGCGCACTCAGTGTGGCCCTCCAGGCAGCACGGGCACACTGGTTACACCATCTCTGTGGGAACTGCAGCCATTACTTACCCAGAAAAGGAATGTAAGGAAGGTATTTTGTTTTATGCACTTGCCTCCAGTCCCTGAGGGCAGCTCCTGTTTCCTTCTCCTATTTAGCAGCTACTAGTGGAGGCAGCTAGTCTGGCTTTGCCTCCTTGTTTATTTTTTACCAGGATCCAGGTTTGTCTTTGCAATGAAGTGCCTGGGCAACCCTAGGAGGGACAGCAAACAAGGAGCCTGCCCCTTGTAACATGCCCATTCCCCAAAGATCACCAGCAAGTCAGGCACTGCCTCCAGCGCTCCATAGGCTACAGGTTGAGAACTGCTGATCTACCTAGTCCAGCTCCATCTGCCACTGCAGGATTGGTCCTTCTAGCCCATTTTCTAGTGCTTGGTCTGATCTCACATATCTCTGGCTTCCATCCCTTCCCCAATGGGAAACTCACACCCTCGTAACTCTCTCTGTCAGGAAGCTTTTGCTGATATTTAACCTCAATTTCCCCACTAGTTCTATGGGCCCATAGGCTAGAACCCAGCTTCCAAACCTGGCTTACGCATAGCTTGACCCATCCATACCGCCCCACCAAACGGCATTTAAATCAAGTAACCAGAACAAAATCACATTTCAGACCAATTCAGTAAACCCAGCTCCAGCCCCTGGGAAGATAGAGCCTAAGATCATGAATTTTTTTATGACTCCTACGTGATCCTCAGTTTCCCTCTGTACTTTGTATTGTTACCCAGTGGAGGAAGAAGGGTTAAGCCTACACTTGGGGGCAGCACAGGACCTGAGGTGGAAATGTCATCTTGGTGCCTGGGCCAGTTAAGGAAGTGGCTGTGACCTACTGAAGGCAACTCTTATCACTGCAGAATCTAAAAGAGACAAGGGCAAACCCCAATCACCAGAACATTCACCTCTAGCAAACCACCCCCCACTGGAAGGTTTCCCCACCGCGCAGCGGGGAACTGAGCAGAGGACAAAAGGACAGAGACACAACCAGAAGGGGGGGGTGGGGGGGAAGTGTGGTGGTGTGGTTTGGCTCTTCTCATTTGGCTGTTCTCATCTGGGTTTGACTAGGGAGTCAGAGACAGAGCCTGAAATTGAGTTCACTGCAGCTTGGCTGATGAATTGTGTTGGCCTGGCCAGAATGGACGTTTCACCTTCATTCCTCTGTGCTAACCTGAGGACTTCCCATGCTGTGACCAGTGGACTAAAAGCCAGCTCTGTTTTGAAAAGGTTGTTTGGTGTCTCTGCAAACACTAGCTGAGGTGCATTAGTTCCTGAAGAGTGTATAGGTCTCTCACCAGGAGTCTGGCTCAGTGAGACTTGCTGGGCAAAGCTTACGCTGTGAAGCAGGACTAGATTCCAGAAGCTGTCTCAGAGGTGGTGAGGCCACGTGGCCTGCCCTGGAGGGGGAGGGGGCTCCTTGGGGGTCTGGCACACTGAAGGGGTTCCCTCCAAGACAGTTTAAGAGTTGGGGTGCAGCATAGATCCCAGGGGACAATTTTGAGCTCTCCTCTTATTAGAGGCCTTCCAGAAGGCAGGAGCACCTCTCCATCTGAGCTCACAGGCTTATAATTGGAAGGAGCCTGTCATCACCTGTCCAGCCCTCCCCATCACCAAGGCAAGGAGGATCAACAAGCTCTCCCTCAAAAGCATGCGAGCCTATGAAGCACAGAACTACTCCACAAACACAGGTCAGTGATAACTGGTTACTAAATCTGTGACGCTGCCACAGGTCAGCAGGCAAATAAACAATCATTAGCTTAAGTAAATGGTGCATGTTTCTCTGGGATACAGACTTTTGAAAAACAAATAGTTCAGACTTCATGGCCTGTCAACTGCACACCAGTTATAAATCAGTCAGGAGACCCCTTGTCCACCATAATCTGGACTGAACGTCCAATTCCACAAGAGCTAAAGAGACACCAGCCTGTAACTAATGTTATATACTTGAGCTGGGTTTGACAGACAGGTGATCCCATTACCAAAGCTCTGAGCCATCCACATATTTCTACTGACCACAGATTAGAGACAACGCCCATGGGAATGATATAAAACTAGTGCACTCAACAAACTCCTTTGGTCGCCACCAAGATCTGAGGATAGCACTGGAAAGAATAGGAGTACTTGTGGCACCTTAGAGACTAACAAATTTATTGTAGCATAAGCTTCCGTGGGCTACAGCTCACTTCATCGGATCTGGAAAGATTGAATTTCCTGTAGGAGAGATGTATCACCATCCGCTTCCTTCGTCTCAGCTGCAAGTTAGGGAGACATCCAGGGATCCTGATGCCATGAGGACAAGCATCAGAGTGAAGTCAGTTTGAGTGGTTTCTGATGCCAAAAGATAAATACAAACCCATAGATTCCAAGGCCAGAAGGGACCATTGTGATCACCTCATCAGGCCTCCTGTATAACCCAGGCCATAGAACTTCCCCAGAACAATTCCTAGAGCAGATCTTTTAGAACAAAATCCAGTCAATTTAAAAATTACCAATGAAGGAGAATCCACCATGACACTTGGAACAAACTTACCAAGGGTCAATTACTGTCAGGGGCGGCTCCAGGTACCAGCGCACCAAGCGTGTGCCTGGGGCGGGGCTGCGGGGGGGGGGGGGCGGCCTGCCCGTCGTCCGCCGGTCCCGCAGCAGGTACGCCGAAGGCGCGGGACCAGCAGACCTCCCGCAGGCACGCCGCCAAATCCAAGTTACCAGTGGACCTCCCGCAGGCACGCCGCCGAATGCAACTTCCCAGTGGTCCTCCCGCAGGCACGCCGCCGATTCCAAGTTACCAGTGGACCTCCCGCAGG
The DNA here is from genome assembly GCA_003942145.1 of Platysternon megacephalum. NCBI lineage: Eukaryota > Metazoa > Chordata > Testudines > Platysternidae > Platysternon > Platysternon megacephalum. The sequence goes on along the minus strand of QXTE01000236.1, from coordinate 156,252 downwards.
CACGCCGCCCAATCCAAGTTACCCGTGGACCTCCCGCAGGCACGCCCCCAAATCCAAGTTACCAGTGGACCTCCCGCAGGCACGCCGCCGAAGGCTGCCTCACTGCCATGCTTGGGGCGGCAAAATACATAGAGCCGCCCCTGATTACTCTGTTAAAAATTTACAATCTGAATGTGTCTAGCTTAAACTTCTGGCCATTGGATCACGCTATATCTTTTTCTCAACAGCCTTAGTTTTCTTGTGCTGTCCTTTACATTGCAATTGAAGAACAAGATATAAGATTTTAACAAAAGTTGCATTTTTAAATCATATGCAATGTTTCAAATTATTTTTTTCCACTTTATAAGAATGCATGTACCATGGTCTCTAGGTGAATGTACCAACAATGGTAGAACAGATCTAACACTGAGCCAATGATGATTGAGAATGGATGTTTGTACAACGCCTAGAACAAGAGGGTCCTAGTGCACGACTGGGCTCGTAGACATTACAATAATACAAATAATAAAAACTGCTCATTGCCCCAGATAAACCTGTTGGGCCACCTCATCTCCGTTTCCTCAAGAACAGTCTCTGAAAAATAGTCCCTACAACATACTTTGAAGGTCAGCAAACTCGGGCTGTGTCCAATATCAAGTTCCAGTATCATCGGCCTTCCACTACAAACGCTGCTCCAGGCATAACCACTGGGGAGGTTGCTCTCAGTGCTAGAGTACTTCTCAACAGCTGGGATGGAGCACGCAAGGAGAGGGGGTCACCAAGATGGAAGCCATAAAAGGTTTTCTAGATCAAAGCCAACACTCTGAAGTGCACCTGGAAAAGAATCAGAAGCCAGGGAAGTCCAGAGCACCCAGGTCTCTCACTCCCTGCATAAGAGTGAGGAGACAGCCATGTTCTGCACTGCTTGGAGGTTTCCCAGTGGTATTCAAGGGTAGTCCCAGAGAGCACACATTGAAATAATCCAGCATGGCAGTAACCGGAAGGTGTAGATCACTCGTGGCAAGGTCCCCAGCCAACAGGCGTGGGTGCAATCTCCTTGCCAGGTGTAGATAGAGTAAAGCACTCTTGGACACTTCTGTTTCCAAACTAGCCAAGACCCTGCAAGACCCCCTAGGCATGATCAGTCCCCAGAACTTCAGTGGGATTTAGAGGTGGTCAGGCCATCAGATGGCAAATACCATTAAGGAAAGACAGGAGCTTCTTCATTCCTCTGCCCAGATGCTTCACAATGACATAATTCCCACCAGACCTTAATCTCCCCCCCCCCCCATCTGAAAATGGGTTTTATAGACATGACTCTCCAAATCTGTAATGAGTAAGGCTGTACAGGGTTGTAGATTAAAAACCCCAGAGAGCAAGCCAAATTCTTACAGCTGTTACACCAGTGTCTGTTGGTTGATTCTGGGGGTAACCCCCACCCCCTGGCTATGCAAGTTGTTTTAGCACCCAAATCTAGGTCCATCAGACCTCACCTAATGCTCTCTTCCCGAGTATGCCACCCTGCAGCTCTGTGACCTGGGGTACTGCTCTCCGCTTTCCCCAAACACCGAAGATCTGAGACACCCGTAATTGGTTACTGACCAGGCACCGAACTAGTCTTTTTGTTTTGCCTTTTTAAAAAGGCAGTCAGCACCATATTCCTCCCGGATAGATGCATGAACCACCTCCATCCATAGTGAGCCCAACACCACCTTCCCCCCGGCTTTCAGCAGCCCTGAGCACAGGTCCCTCTCCTACAGCATAGGTCACATTGGTCTAGTGCATCCAGCTCACTACCGTGCTGCTCTACTTTCTCAGCCACACGTGGCCAGCTGAAGAGCAGCTTCCATGGGCCTGGAGTGCTGCCAGCCACCTCTGTTAGGCTCTGGCCATGCCCATTTTCTACAACCATATCATCTGTTCTTGTCCACCCCTTTGTGGGCTGGGAGTATGGAGGATGTCCTAGACCCCTGATGTAATGGGCATGAAAAGACAAGTCTCTTCCCTCATGCTGAAGACTTACAGGACATGGCTAGTTTTGTTTTTTTTAAGGTGTCTGAGCAATAGATAGGGATGATTTTAAAAAGCTCAGAATTTACTATCGAACAATGAAGATCTCCTGAAGCACCAGACAACAACTGACTGAAGGATCCAATGACAGACAGATATGCCCTCCTGGAAGTACACAGTGGGCTCAAATAAGCTCTATGTTGAAAAGACTTCAAGTGCTTGCATATAATTGGCTCAAAAGACTTTTGGGCTATGTGCAGGAGTGCTAGAGTTGGGTAGGTCTCAATATACAGGACATGAAGAGTCACTACTGAGATTCCCCACTGAGATTAGAATTTTATTAAAACAAGTCACATACTGTACAGGATGATCAGAAACACAATCTCAGAGCCTCGTTATCAAAACCAGCAAAAAAGTACAGTTATTCCAAAGAAGGATAAAATCCAAAGACAATCACTGCAGGAGATTCTTACATGTACATTTCACAGAGAAGGAGCAAGGGGTTTATTATACTAAATAAAGGAGTTCTCAATTACAAAAAAGATTAAGTGAAAAGGCTAACATTTTAGTCAGGCAGGTGATATTCCCTGTGTCATAACAAACCCGGATGCAAAATGAAGATGGATTTTAAAAGTCCAATCTGGACAAGATCTTAACTGAAATGCTGCCACTGCTGCTGTAGGGAATTAAATGAAAATTGTGATAATTAAGAACAGCATTCTAGCAAAGTGTCACAAGAGCGGTGAAATTACACGCAAGGTCACCACGTTTACATGGCTTTGTCTGGGCGATATGAATTCTCTCCAGCCCTGTAATGGTCTGATTTTTGGATACAGGACTAAGGACCAAAATACAGTCAATAGCTCCGAAGTGGGGATTAGTAAGTATCACAGGTTGATGTTTCAGCTTGTCACAGTGTCCCCAGAAGCTGCAGGATTCTAGTTGTTGGGTTCACACAAATGGCAGAGCATCCGACAGTTGTAGGCACCCTGACTCCTACTTCTTCCTGCCTCCTCTTTCTTTGAGTGCCAAGTGAATCACAGAACCACTTATCATGTTGTAGTAAGCCAAAGAGTTGGAGTCCTTGATGAAAATGCCCTGCAAGAAACAACAGGAGGTCTCAGTGCTCCCTCCAGAAAGATTCAACAATCTGGGCAATCAGGAAGTTCACTACTAAACTAGGAGGGACCCAGCGTGGTTCGGTGTACAGAGGAGGGACCCCAGTCTCCCAGAGAGAAAGATGATGTGGAAGAGCTGGGTAATAAGAGTTAGGCTTCAGTGCTGTCACAGTATTTCCACACTGCAGCCAGAGTGCAGAGACAAGTGTTTACTCTTTTTCAGGGTAAAGTTTAACAGACTTATGTTTTGCCCAAAAGTGAATTCTTTGAAAGATTAGAGCAAAAATATCACTGGTTTTTAAGAAGCTAGATATTGTGTGTGAGAGAGAATACATATCTGCCATTATAAAAGAAAGGAGTTTTTGTTTTATTTCCCCCTCTTTTTTAAATAGCTCTACAGCCTTGGCAGGAAAGGCTGAAATTTGGCAGGGATATGTTCCTTTTGGTGTTCTAGCAAAAGTCACTCTAGAGTTGGCTGGGTTACGATGGCTTTAAAATCCTACTGCATGCATGATTATACTTTGTAGTACCAGTGTGTGTTTTTTTTTTTGTTTTTTTGTTTTTTTAAAAAGCTTCAATATTTTGATGTTCTGCACATACATGTGCAGGAGTTGTGGAATTTTCATGGGCAAACCCTGTAAATCAACATGTATACGGTCTTTGGAGTAAAGATTAGAAAGCAGAGGGGGAGAGTCTCATTCAGTGCACACAAGAACACACTCAAAGCAGCAGGGCTCTGAAGAAGCTACTTCAATGGTACAGTGTTCAACCCCAATACACACAGAGGGCTCAAATCAGCTTAGTTACACCAGTGTAAATTCACAGAAAGCCCATTGGCTTCAATAGATTTATACTGCAGTGGTGACAAGATAAGAGCGAATCCACAGAATAACTCATTCACTGTCTGCCATCCAGCCTGTGCACTGAATGGGGAAGGGCCTCTGCATAAACTGTGTGTGATGTAATTAAAGACTGCCCTGTACTGCATGCACACAAGAGGCAGAGGGAGGCAGCTCTCAGGGCCTTGCAATTTTTTTTTTAAACAATTTTTTTCTGTACGGAAAAAGTGCAGGTAAGTGGCAAGGCAGCATTTGAAGGGTTAACACTGTCACATACTCACCTCATACTGCAGCTTCTGTTTCCCTGCTGGCATCCCTGTGGCCTCGTGGATCTTAACCTTTATAACAGAGACCTAAAAACAAGCACAGAGAGCTCAGTCCCTCCAGCACCCAGGGCAGGGCAGGGCACTAGTGGCCAGCTCCACCCACTCCCATCCCCCCCCCAAACTATACACAGTTGCAATGTGGGGAGAGTCCAGAGTTTACAGCCTCAGCCAGGCAGTTTAGATGCTGTCCTGCCAGCAATCACACAGCAATGGAATAGCGGGAGTTAAGGCCAGGTTAACAAGTCATGTACCTGATCGGAGAGTGGAAGGGTGAACACCAGCACCTGGCCATTCAGTTTCCATTCAGTCTTGTCCTGCATGTTGGGAACCTGAACTTTAACTGTGACTGGACCCTAGGAAAAAAATGAAATGTAGTTACACACACAGATGGTCCTTAATGCATACAGACAGATGTGGTGACAAGAGGCAACCACTTTGCTGTTCCTTTGGGTGCTGCCAACTTGCACCTTTCAATTCCCTGTTACTAGGGAGTCACCATTAATGTGTTTTATTTGCTTCATTACTCTTACTTGAAAAGTCATTTTGTCAAAAGTCAGTTAAGAGTTCTGGCTGCCCCACCTCTCCCCCCAATTATTCCTTATTAACTTCTGGCTGTTCATTGGGTGTTTTGACTCTAGTGACATGGGGAACACTACCAAGATCCTTCTACAATCAGCATTAACTGTGCTGTATGCATACAGCACTTATCACAAAGAGCCCCTATTGTGCTGTACAAGTACAGGATAATAATATTCACTACCCTGAAGAATTTACAACTCCGTTTCAGAGAAGATGCAGTGAGTGACAGACATGGGGAAGGAATTATAACTCAGTTTAATATCCAAGTCACCCTTGATCTGGGGACACTTCCTTGTAGGGAAATGGACACACTTTAACAGGTCTTAACCATGTGTGTGTTAACTGGAGAACTACTAAAAGCTACTCTGCATACTTAGCCTTTCCTTAAGATTGACTTCCCCATGCTGCCCTTCTCTCCAGGAGAGGACGTCTTAAGTTTTTGTATACAGTCATATAACTTTCCAGGTAAATTTAAATTAACTCAATTGCTCTAGGGAGTGTGACAGGAAGGAGCTACTTCAGAGATGCAGAGTCAATTTTTCATGGGGCACTTGTGCCTGCCAGCTGCCCTCCTGAATGTCTGTCCATTGATTCAGGTACCATTTTAGAGGAGATGGCCTCTTTTGGGGAGAGACTGACTACTCCAGTGTGGTCAGAGTTCCCAGCACTGCACAACAAGCTGTTGGACTGTGATGCTACTCAAATTATATACCTTGTTCCTGCGCAGGAACTCCTCCTCTGGCATCAGGCTGTCCTCACTTTTCGGTTTCTTAGACACAGGTTCATCCTCCATGGGTGGTGGGGGGTGAGGAGGCATTGGTGCTGGGGCAGGGACTGGAGCCACAGGAGGGGCTGGGACAAATGCTGAAATAGGAGGGGAAAAACAGCTACATATACACCCAAACATGACATTCAACAACAGTTCCCGTAACACGTTTCTGCAGTAGGCTGGCTTGATGCTACTAAAGGCCTTCCCATGTGGGGAAGAGACGGGGGAAGCCAATAAACAGCACGATATTTTTGTGGCTCATGTGGTCCCAGTCAGGCACACACGTCAACAGGAGGACAGATCTCAATGTACAGTTGTTTGAAAGGTACTCTGGTATGTTACTGCAATAATTAGAGTGTCGTAGCTGTGTCAGTCCAAGGATATTAGAGAGAAGGTGGGCAAGAGAATATCTTGTATTGGACCAACTTCAGTTGGTGAGAGAGATGAGCTTATACAGAGCTCTTTTTTCAGTCTGACCTAAAGAAGAGCTCTGTGTAAGCTTGACAGCTCGTCTCTCACCAACAGAAGTTGGTCCAATACAAGATATTACCTCCCCCACCTTGCTTGCAGTAAGAGGCAGTCACAACAGCCATTATTCACTCAGCAATAGCTCACCTACAGGGTTGGAAGTTGGAACTGATTTTAATGACAAGAAATGTGGGCCAGGCCACTTGGGTCTATCTGACTCATTCAGAAAGTGCCATAGAGCTTTAATTTTCACTGGGATGGCCCACCAGAGAGGGAGAGCAGGGATATTCATATAAGCATCTTCCAGGAGCAATTACGCTGAAAAATTACTCAACTCACTGACCTGTTGGTACTATCATGGGAGGCGGGCGAGGGGCCATCATGGGGGGACCAGATGGCGGCATCGGGACAACATTGATGCGTGGGGCATGTATTATTGGTGGCATGGGGGCTGCGATGACAGAGCCTGGGGGTATACGGACCACAGAAGTCATAGGGGGACGAGGCATGACAGGAACTGCAGAAACGACAGTGGTGCGAACAGGAGGCAGCATCTAGAAAGAAGACATTTATTACCAGGTGCAGCACCAGGCACTCCAGGATTCAGTCTCTTATACTGTTCACAAGAGCTGATCAACAGCTGCAGAGGGTCACATTCTGAATCTTTTGGCTGGTCATATTTAGGAATATAAGCTTAGGTGGTTGGGGGTACGTGTACTTCTAGTTGCTACTGCCATTCTTCTAAATTCCCAGAAAGTTTGGGATTGGGTGTAGCCTCAGTAGTTCCCCCACCCTCAGGAGCCACATTGCACAGCCATTAAAAAAAAAAAAAAGTAGTCTCAGAGACAGAAGCTCTTTGAACAGAGCCACATGAGCAGAATGCTGCCGACCTCAAACATTAGGACAACTTCAGTGGGGCTGACCAAGTGAGCTGCACACTGTTATTACCATTTCTCGTGCCTACGCCTCTGCCTATGATTGCTTCTTTCACTTCCCACCTTGGCTTTCACCCTTTAATCTAGTTCACCTTCCTGTCCCTCTGAGCGCCTCCCCAGCCCACATTTCCTTCCTCTCCGATTTGTCACTGTCTGAATTTCTCTTCTCTCCAGTTCAACATCATCTCTTTACAATACCTCAGCTGCTGGAAAACTCCTTCATAATGTATTTTCCATTTCTAATATATTTTAAACTTACTTCTAGGATCAATTTTATCATTTAGAGATAATTTGGCAAAGTGATCTCTTAACTTGCTAATCCTGTTTCCAAGCAGCACCCTACCATGACCCATTTCAGCAGCAGTAAAACCTACTTACAATTTAGCATCAAAGCAGCTGTTTGTCCTTGGCAGTAAGAATGCTTACCGATGGAGGGCGTGGCACAGATGTGATTGGGGGAGCATTAGATGGGGGATTCGATGCTGCAGAGGGAGGTGGAGGCTGGGGCATCTCATTGGGCTTGCTGGGACCAATCTTCTCCTTGCTGTCATCTTCTGGCACCAGCCCCTTGGCCTTATGGATAGCCTCGATTTGCTCTTGCAGGGTGATATTGGCCTGAGCAGCCTGCTGTGTGCGGGCCATGCTGCCAGAGTGGCCATCCCAGGTCACCTGGAAAAAGACAATCAGAAGAACATACCAGACTGTCAAAACTCTGATCAGATTAGCAGATAAGCGAGGGCAGCTGTTTCACAGCAAGAAGTCGTCCCTGGAGACTCCCATTCCTACAGGTTAAGGACAGCGGGCGGCGAGGTTACAGCAGGATTTGCACCGCACCTTTTCCTCTGGTTTCTGGATCTCCTCTTCTCCAATCTTTTTACCGATAGCAGTCTCTTCCACACCAAAGATATCAGTACGACGCTCAGCCAGCTGTTTCAAGCTGCTCTCAATATCCAAACCTGCAGACAGGCAGAGATAGGGAAAAAAGATGTTAGACATTTTCTCTCATATGACAAAACAGAACAAGATGACTCAGTGGTTTTCAACCTATTTACCACTGTGGATCTCATATGCAGCTTTGTGTGTGTTATGTGGGCCGCAGCCACACAATATATATACTACCTGTACGGCCCAAAGAATGTCACATGGGCCGCATTTGTGTGCTGATGGGCTGCAAGTGGCCCACAGCCACAGGTTGAGAACCACTGCTGAAATCCCTGGTTTCACAGAATATTTTCGGTACCAATGGGTCCAATACCACTGTTACTAAAGAATGAACTTCAGTTAATATGGTGGGTGCAGAACAATGTTTACAGGAAAGCTTCAGCGTTCTTGATGGCTACCAGAATATGTATACTAAACAAGCACAGTACGCAAATCAGCATTTCAAGATATGTCAAAGTCCCCATTGATACAGATCAGTTTGACATCATTAAATTAGATTTAAACTATACACTGGGTTTTTAAATGAGTGAGTATCTCATGGAGCCTTGTGAGAGACATCAGACTAACCTGGGGCATAGACCTCGTCATCACTCTGTTTCTCACGGATAGACCGATCCCGCTGCTCCAGCCAGCGGGGATCCAGAAGGCCGATTCGCATATGTTCTTGCATTTTACTGGCAGGAATCTTCTCTCCAGTGATGGGAGACACAAGATATTCGTCTGGGGCTGGTGCTGGTGGTAATGGCTTGGAGGCTGAAGGAACAAAACCACATAGTTAAAAATGCCTAACTTGACTGCACATCTTAGAAGCAAGGTCTTGTGTGACTATTCAGTAAGAAATTAAATTGCTCATTGTCACCAAACTCTAGTTTACCTTTGGGATCGTAGTCTTTCCGCACAATGACCTGATCTGGAGTTGGAGGAAGAGGTGGAGGCATCGGGGTCTCTGGAGGAGGTGGAACTTTCTGACTGTCATCTTCGTCATCTGAGCCCTTAAATTAAAACAATGCTTACAAGTTATTAACAGCAGATCAAATATCTTAGAACACAGAATATGCAGCAACAGCACTGAAAGTCATATAGGGCAAAAATCTATGCATCAGGTGAACAGGGCTTATGCAGTCACTCCACGACTGAAACAATCTTGGCTCTAGAGTACACATTACAGAAGTGAAACAGGCTTTCTTCTTTGCATACCTAAGCATCTCATTTTTCATTTGTTGACAGTTTCTCCATGGGAAACCTCAAGCCACTTGAAATATTTTTATTAGCAGGTTGTGTCATGGGACCCCACCTCATTCAGAAAAATGTAAGTGTCAGAGATCAACACACTGCAATCAAGCAGCTTGCACTATGTATCTACAGAGATTTTTAAAACAGCGGCAAGGGTGCCAGCACTAGTGTTGCTGTAATTTAAGGAGAGTCTAATTATTTCCGAAAGAGGGAACCAGGTATCCCATTTCTCTCTAAATAACTGCATCTCTCATCTTTAGTTCTGGCACCAAGGGGCTATGGTTTACCATAGATAGGGCCCTAACAAATTCATGGTCCATTTTGGTCAATTTCACAGTCATAGGATTTAAAAAAATAAATAAATAAATTTCATGATTTCAGCTATTTAAATCTGAAATTTCACCGTGTTGTAATTGTACGGGTCCTGACACAAAAAGGAGTTGTGGGGTGTCACAAGGTTATTGTAGAGGGGGTTGCAGTACTGCTAACCTTACTTTTGAGCTGCTGCTGGCAGTGGCGCTGCCTTCAGAGCTGGGCAGCGGCGGCTGCTGGCCAGGATCCCAGCAGGATCACCAACAGCGGCGCAGTAGTATGATATTGCCACCCTTACTTCTGCACTGCTGCTGGTGGGGCACTGCCTTCCGAGCTGGGTGCCCGGCCAACAGCCACTGCTCTCTGGCTGCCCAGCTCTGATGGCAGTGCAGAAGTAAGAGTGGCAATACTGCGACACCTCTAAAATAATCTTGTGATCCCCTCTGCAGCTCCCTTTTGGGTCAGGACCCCCAATTTGAGAAACGCTGGTCTCCCCATGAAATCTGTATAGTATAGGGTAAAAGCACACAAACAACCAGATTTCACGGGGGGGAGACCCAATTTCACAGTCCCTGACGCATTTTTCATGACTGTGAATTTGGTAGGGCCCTAACCATAGCCCTTTCTCATCTCTTCTCCTGTAAGGCAGCTAAGTTAGTAATTTGACAACAACTAACATCTCAGGGGCTTCTGAATGCGTCAACTGTACAATGAAAAGTGATTTATTTAATAGGACAATCTTTTAGGTTTTCTCTACAGCAACATTCCTGGAATTCTCTCATGGAGATTGTACTTTGTTAGAGAACATGCAAACACAGCCCTCCTCATTGGTTCAATGGATGAGAAGGGTTTCTGGCCAACAGATTAATGGGCCAAGATTGAGCTCATTTTTAGGGATAACAGTCATTGAACACCAAGAAGCACAGGGACGCTATGAAGTGAGAGCTTGCAGAGCCCCATATGCCACATTAAAGTCCTATCAATGAAAGTACCCTTTATCACACCAGCTACTTACCTCATCCATATCTTGCACTTGTGTGTCTTGGTCTAGTTGAGATGGGGTCTCCTCTGTCTTCTCTTGCTTTTCATCTTCTTCATCTGACTCCACCTCCATCTCCACTTCCTCACTTTCACCAAACTTCTCATAGCGCTCCTGGATCAGTATGCGAGCCCCCAGCTCCTCAGGAGTGGTGGGAGGAGGGAAGTTCCCTGCAACAAAGAAAAAAGCAAACATGAGGGCTTCTTTAGCACTATTCATTGCTCAAGATGCAGACACAGGCACCAGTCCCCTTTAATGAAACTAACTTGGGGGGTTGGGGGGGGGGGAGGGAATCAGACTGTTGTATTGATGGGCTCGTGGGAGCAAAGGCATATAGAAGGGAAAGGCTAGGGATAAGACTGATCTGAACACCAACATGAAGATATGTGATGACAAACTGAAGGCAGCAAAGAAAGGGAAGCAGCTACCACAATGGGGTGCTAATGCAGCAACAGAGTTCGGGGGTCTTGGTTTTCAGTGGAACAGTTGATAACACCGGAAGCTGCTAGTCACAAAGAAAGCAGTACCAATTAAGCATCAGTGACATCACTAACTGCAGAAGAAACAGGACCTGAACTCAGCAGATATAAAGTTTTTCAGTTCATATTTTAAAAGGGACATCATATGCTTCTACCTTGCACCCATCTAATATTTTTTACTTACAGCATTTTCCAGCAGCTCTCAAGAGGCACGTATCATCCCCACTAAACACAGAACCTGAGTCACAGAGCGGTTATGTCACTTAGTTTCCCTACCTTGCTCATTGGGCTGGAAGTCCACTGTTTCCACAACTACAAAGTCATGCCAATCAATCTGGGCATAAGCAACACGTTCCTTCTCCTTCTCCTCCTCTTCCTTCTTCCTCTCTCGTTCCTGGAACTTGGCCCACTCCACCCTGTAGCACACCTGCACAAGGAGGCATAAAGCACTGAGTCACAGAAGTGGGAAGTATGTCACAGTATACAAAGGAGAACCCATCAGGAACCATAAAACAAGTCACAACCCCCACAAGTGTTCACCTCTATTTTCCAAAATATGTAAGACCCAACATAGTCAGTGCCTCCAGGGCAGCCACATGGGCACCCCTTGGAAGTCAGTTAATTCAAAATTTAGAAATTGAGTTTGAGCCTGCAGTAACCAGGCAAAACTCCCACTGCCTTCAAGGAGTGATTTGCTTGAGTATGGGCTGCAGGTTCGGCACTGTGCAGATGTCAAACTTTTTAGATTAATAATAGTGAGAATTCCAAAAGACAGATCTCAAATCCTGACAGATTAACACCTGGAACTGTTTGACATACTTCTCACAAACATGCAGTCATGTTCCAAACTGCAAATATAGTCTGCTAGAGGAAAACCTTAATTTTGAAAGATCTGAGGTACTGTATATTAAGAAACCTACAAATAGACTTACCTATGAGTAGCAACTGAGATCTTAGATTGTAAGCTCTTTGGGATGGGAAAATGGTTTATGCAGTAAGGCTTCATGAAGATATTACTCCTGGGTGAATTCTGCACCACTGCACAATTTTGCAGAAATTAATGTTGTGCGTGCAGAATTTCCTTCTCCCCTGCCCCCACAGAAATGGGCTGCAGAGATGTTGGCCGCCAGTGGGGGCAGCTGGACCTGGCAGAGCCCAGCTTGTAAATGGAAGACAAGGCTGGGGGAATGGGGAAGGAACTGGAGGATTCCCAGCAGCTGCAATTCCCAGTATGCTCTGAAGGAAGGAGATGGCAGCATGCAGGAAACTCTGTGCAAGTCGGGGACCCAGCATCAGGCTGTTTCTCCCTCTGGATCCCTAGGCTCTAGGAGGGTAGGGGGTGTGAGTATCTGGGCCGGGGGATAGAGGGCATGAGTGTCTGGGCCAGGGCACCCCGTGGCCCGGCTAGGGGTGTCGGGGGAGGAGAGCTTCTGGCCCTCTGGCTGAGCGCTAGGGGGGTGGGGACAGAGAAAGAGGAACTGGGTTGTCATAGGGGTTTCTTTAACTCTTTACTCCTGGGGGAATTTGTGTGTGTGTGTGTGTGTTACAGACATACTTGCTGACAGGTATTTTGAAATAAATTATCAAAATAATTGAAACAAATGTGATTATATAGTGTTATTTTTACAAATAAAATTTGTAGAATTTTAAAATATTGTTCGCAGAATTTTAAATTTTTTGGCACAGAATTCCCTCAGGACTAAGATATAAAGCCTGCTACACAAGTGGTTGATCAGACCAGCTTATTTTCCCATGCTTGGAAAACTGTTTGAAATGCCCAGTTCCCACACTTTGTTCTCGTTGTGCTTACACGTGATGTCAATAATTAGAAAGATGCTGAGCTCAAAACCAGAAATAATTCAGAACAAGACTGAAATGCTTCCAGGGCTTTGGAGCTGTGCTCCGGCTCCGCTCCAGCTCCAGGCAAAAACCTGCAGCTCCACTGCTCCGGAGCTGCTTTGCGCTCCAGCTCCGGGCTCCGCTCCAAAGCCCTGAATGCTTCAGTAGTTTTGTGGAAATTAGTCACAAGTTACCTGATCCAGGACATCTCTAGGGTTTTCAGCCTCCTTCTTGAGTTTGATAAGTAAGCCTTTAGGCGGGATCAAGATCTGAAACACATTTTCAGGACATCACTGATGACTATCATATAAATTGGTTCATAATTAAGGAAGCTGTCCTAATTATCTTGTTTCTACACCAGACAAAAATGAATCTTATGACTGGATCCCCTGAAGCTAAGCTCCATTTCTCCTGTTACCCTATTTTTAGCTATCATCAATACTCAAGTATAGTATTCTCTCACACTGCCATTTCACCTGCTTCTCTTGCTATAAAGGAACAACTTTTATCTGCATTACAGTAGTGCTCAGAACATCCAAATCAAGTTTGGGGTCTCAGTGTTAGGCACCGTACACGTTTTTCTGACAATGAGCAAAACGTTCTCTCCCTGTACACAAAGACAGGCATTTAAAAGGGGACAGCTAGAAGTTTTTTTCTTTCTTTCTAGACTGGCTATTTCATAATGCTGAAATAATGCTTTCAGAAGAAGAGAGAGAAGCCCAGAGAGTACCTTGGTGTACTGCTCAACCAGTTTGGTGAAGTAGTTAAAAAGGCTATGCTGTGGGCGCAGGAAGTCAAACTGGTAATTCCTCTGTTCTTTCTGCATCAGCTGAGTCAGGAACTGCCGGCCATTCCGAGCTACGAACTGCGCAGTCAGCTTCACCACGTCCAAGTCGAAGGCTGAGATTGAGGGAGGATCTGCGATGAACTCAAACTCTGGAGGTGGCTCCTTTGGAACGACTGTCTCCTGGATCACCTGAGCCTGTACCTACAGAGGGGAATTCGGACAGCTCACTAATTGCACCCATGAAAGCCATTACTCACTCCTCTTAAGTAACTGTTTGGGAAGGCCAGTGGCTTTCATTAACTGGAGGGGAAAAAATGACTAAAACGTCTCTGGTGCCATAACTGCAAGGAAGGGAAAAGGTATTAACATAATATAGTTCATGAGTGAGTCATTTAAATAGACCCACTGCAAAAAGATGACAAAAATTTACTCAGACACAAAACATAGTTGGAAGCAGAAATGGAATGTAGCTATAATCTCCTAACAGACATAACCACAAAACATCTGATCACTGACTGTACAGAGTACATGAAGCAGGTAGGTTCAGCGAGTGGCCTCTTGCTAGCTAATGCATACCTGACCTAGGTCCCTACTATGTGAGATTATCTCAAAGCATGGAGTACAAAATGTTGCTGAGACGCCAACATAACTGGAGAAAACAGTCTTGGAATAAACTCCTTGGAATTAACAATGCATACAACAAGCAAAATCTTGCACTGATTGCAGGGTGCTGTCAAGCAATTTACTTCTGGCAGGATATTCTAGATCAGGGGTTGGCAACCTTTCAGAAGTGGTGTGCCGAGTCTTCATTTATTCACTCTAATTTAAGGTTTCGTGTGCCAGTAATACATTTTAACGTTTTTAGAAGGTCTCTTTCTATAAGTCTATAATATATAACTAAACTATTGTATGTAAAGTAAATAAGGTTTTTAAAATGTTTAAAGAAGATTCATTAAAAATTAAATTAAAATGCAGAGCCCCCCGGACTGGTGGCCAGGACCCAGGCAGTGAGAGTGCCACTGAAAATCAGCTCGCGTGCCGCCTTCGGCACACGTGCCATAGGTTGCCTACCCCTGTTCTAGATATATACAAGACTAGCGATCACATGAATATCTGATCAGGAACATTCCCAGTCAAGCCAGCATTCAATTGTGATCAATACCTGCAGCAAATTACCTTTCTTTGAGATACAAGCAGGCTTCTCAGCTTTGTCAAGTTTCAGGGCATATGAACCCTGGGCACCGAGGGGCATACGTATGTGCACCAAAAGGAAGAGGCCTGGGCACTTATAGAATTCAAAGTCTCTCAGTATTGATTTCCATTGTGAAAACGTGAACGCGCAGATCAAACCCACAGCTTGTTTGAGCAAGGAGGTTGAAAGACCAAGAACAGAACTGACACCCCATGAGCCAACTCCTGGCTAACAATAGGCACGAACAATTTACCTTCTGGGGAAGCTGTTGCTGAGCACTTTGCTGCTGTTGCATGACCTTGGGAATGGCAGCCGAGGGCTCCTGTGCCTTGCCCTCTTTGAACTCACTGACTTTGTGCCGGTAGTATGCATGGTAGGGATCGTTGGGATTCAAGAAATTGAACTTGGGGTTATTTATTTCATTCTGACGGATTCGAGCTTCAAACTCTGGGCCATTTCTGGGGTGAAAAAAAGTGAGTTGAGAAGAGTCAGCATCAACACTGAAGTAAAAAAACAATTTTCTTCACAACTACTAAAAGTAATGTTGGTGCACCAACTTCCCTCTTCCCCTCTGAGGACAACCATGGTCTTCCTCCCCACGCTACCAAATATCACTTCTCTAGAAATCTAAATAAATCATGCCCAATCCATCAGCCAATTGCTGACCTACACAATTCATTTTTACACAAAGGAACTTTGAGTTTTTCGTTTCAGCACTTCATGACCAATATTTCTTAAGACAGTTAAAATCACTTACATCTTTAGTTGCCTGTATGGCTCTATATCAGGCAGACATCCATTGGTTATTGGATTAGAAGAAAGTTTATGGACTGCTGATTAGACCAATAAGAGACTGCTACATTATTTAAAATGCACCAACTTTCCTCCTTAAAGTGCTCTGTGCACAGCATTTCATTTCTTTTCAACAAGGTTCTTAAAAGTTAAAAATTAATGATCAAGCAGCCAATCCAAGAATTGATCATATTGTGATGTTGCTTTTAGTGCGCTAGAAGCTAAAGCTGAAGTCATATTTAAATCCTACATGAGCATTAAACCTTGTTCCAACAAAAATGCCACAGCAACAACTGACCCACAATTCTTTTTCCTAGCATAACTAGGCACATATATCCCATCAGTCTGTTCAACAAGATCCACTAAATATTTAATTTTTAAGACACCATAATTCAGTAACTGACTTTGGCCAACAGGGATAACGCTTCAGCCTTGTACCACTACAATGGAACATTATGTGCTTTCATGTGTGGATGCCAGAAGGCTCAAGAATTTGCACTACAGCTGAAGTTTTCATCTATTCATTTACCTCCTCCTGGACTATTTGTTCACCATCAGCAAGACCAAAACCTAGTCTCCCTAGGCTTCAGTCAGTGCCAACATACCATCAATCTGCACATGAACATTTATTTACACAACTGAAAAAACTAGAAAGACTGCCTAGCTAATACATAGTTTGCTATGCCAGTGAGCTAACAATCAAAGCTGGCAGCTCATGTCTAAGGTTTGGGAATGGAGAGTTTCTACTGAGATATATGAAGGACTTCAGTACTATCTCTAACCATACACTAGTTATTCCCTCTGCATCTGTATCCATGTAATGTGCTTCTGTGTTGGAGCCCTGCACTATTTGCTTTCTACCGCACCACAATAATGGGAAGTGTAGTAGGGTGCTTATCTACAGGAGCACAGGCTAGCATAATGGGCCCACCATATGCAAACTTCTTGGGCAACAGGTGGAATGGAAAGAGGGGGCAGAAGAAAGTTACTTCCCGGTTACCATCACAACCTAAACAATTCTCACTAGTGACATTTATTCACCCCACCAAGCACACACGATCATGCTTAGCACAAGTTCTGTTTACACCAGAAGTACTGCACCAGGAGATTCAGCATTTAGAACAATGATTCAAGTAGCCCTAGATCTCATTTCAATTTTTAAAAACTTGTTAAACTAAGACCCCACAAACTTTGCATGCCCCTCTAGTAGACTCATTTCATACCGACTGAGTCAGTTTACAGAGCCATATACTGGTATGTATAGGGAATTACCCTCACACCCCAACAAGGAAGAGGCAGGTACTTCTGTCCTTGACATTCTATAAACCTATAATTTGGTTTGCAGATTGTAAAATACATTCAAAGTAATATTGTCACTGAACCTCTAGTTAATTTAGTCTCTCGAAAGGGCACTAGTCTCTCATTTTTGTTAGAATCCTGGAATGTACCAAGTTCCCTTTCAGATCAGGGAGTGATCCACCATAAAAACAATTATACAAACTGCTAAAGCACCCTTAGCAAATTTTACTCACCAGCTTACCTTGAGGGTGTAATTTTTGACAGAGAAGTAGAATCTTGTTTTTGTCTACCATCCTCCTTGTGGCAAAGACAAGCAAGTAGATTTTGCACCTCAACTGGTAAACTTTCATTATGATTTTGCAAGGCAGCACAAAAACATTCCCCAGCCCCACCAAACGAACAGCACATTCTGATGCCAATTAACATGGAGACCTGCTCGTTTCTGGATTAGTGCAGTGAGTGGCATTCCCAAGAGGGCTTGAAAATCCCATGAAATGAGAGCCCAGGCTAGTGTTACTTACCTGGCTACAAAGCTGGCAGTCTTGTCCACAATATTCCTGACTTCTGGAGGAGGGTAAATAATTCCCACAACGGGTTTGGCTGGTGCCACTTCCTCTTTTGGCTCATCTTCTGGCTGCAGTAAGAACAAATGAGAGGTTTTCTATAGTCTTACCATATTCCCACCTCATTTAATCAAACCAATAGTCCTGCCACCCAGCACATAGTGGTTACATGGAGATAAGATGATGAGGTATGGAAGCATCTCTCTTCACTGTAGAATTTGCAATCAGCATGTCAGGATATTAAATTATAGCAAACAAGATCAAAGCTGGTGATAACAGAAAGGGAGATTTTCATCATCTGTTAATCAGGTTCTGAGACAAAGCACAGCAATCTGGATCAACAGGTTTCCCTTTGCTGTCTGATCTTGGGAGACAGAGACCAATCAGCAGTGTCAAGTAGTAGTCCAAGCCACTGGACTGTGATTCAGGAGACTGGGTTCTATTCCCAACTCTGATATTGGCCTGCTGGGCGACCTTGGGCAAATCACCTCACCTCATCTCCCGGTGCCGCAGTTTCTCCATTTATAAAATAGGATAAGGATACTTACCTCCTTTGAAAGCACATTGACATCTGCCAATGGAAAGCTCTATAGAACAACAAGGTATTATTAAAAGCCTGAAAGGGTCAAATGCTAGATTGTCAAATGCTTTGCTGAACAAATTCAGGTTACTGATAAAGTGATTTTTCCTTTTTGCTCCTACTCATTCAACAATCTGAACCATTAGGCTCTAAGTAACAGCATCCACTGGTTCCCCTGCTCTTTACCAAGCAACAATACTGAGCACCAACCTGCCTCTGCTGCAGAGGATAACACATCAAGGGAACAGTGACTCAAGACGTATATGAAAGGCCACCAGGTGGCAGCCTTAAACAATCCTCACTGAAGCCCTTTCCTTTCAGCCCACAGCCCAGTAGAGTAGGCTTTAAGTCAGGGGTCTCAAACACGCGGCCCGCATGCGGCCCGTGGAGTTCTTTCGGGCGTCCCGCCAAGCTCCCCGTGCTCCCCCCCCCCCCCGTGCTGCCGCGAGCCCCATGCCGCTCCCTGAAGTGGCTGAACTACTGTATGTTCCTGCAGCCCCAAGCAGGGGGGTGGGAGGCGAGTAGAGGGCTCCGTGCTCTTGCAGCTCCTATTGGCCGGGAACTGGGAACCGCGGCCAATGGGAACTTTGGGGGAGGTACCTGGAGGAGCAGCAAGAGCAGCACATGGTGCCGTTTCCCCCACACACACACACTCCGGCTGCTTCCTGGAGCAGAGTGGAGCGGGGCCGGGGACAGGGCAGGCAGGCAGGCCCTGACTGCCCTGGCCGCGATGCGCAGTGCTGCCACCCCGGATCCGCTCTAGGTAAGCGACGCCAGGCCAGAGCCCGTACCCCACACCCCTTCTGCACCCCAACCCCCTGCCCGGAGCCCCCTGCCGCATCCCACACCCCTTCTGCACCCCAACCCCCTGCCCGGAGCCCCCTGCCGCATCCCACACCCCTCNAATGCACTAGTCCTCATGCGGCCCTCGAGGTCATCTGAGTTTGAGACCCCTGCTTTAAGTGCTGCTGGGGGAGAAGTCCCAACATCATATATAGAATACAGGACTTTGACCATCTAGCTAGGGCAGATCTGGAAGCTTTGAAACTTTTTTGGAGACACTTTCAGATCCCAAATAAGCAGCTAAAATCTGATGAATTCCATGTAAATGAGACTTAAGAGTTTTGACCCTCTCCAAACTGTGCTAAAAGTTCTTCTGTAAGAAAGCTTGTAAGTCAATTTCCTGACTGAGATGAAAGAAAGACCTTAACTTGAGCACCATCCCTGGAACTCTTCCTGAGAACTGCTTTAACCTTGTGGAAGGCCAGAAGCAGTTATTTACGGGAGTGGACAGACCTCTCTCCAATACACCTGAACAAAGGAAAAATTGCCATAGAAAAGCTGTTTTAGAAAAACGAAGTGTAGAGGGAGAGTGGTCAGACTCAAAAGGGAGGAACAAGGAGACTTAAAAATATTAGTACTCTAGACTTACAGGGGGACTGCAGGGTGAAAATGGTTTCAGATGGACAGAGCCTAAATAGAACATATGATACAGGAATAAGCCTCTGCTATAAACCCTTCTACTTTCCTTCCTGTTGCCCTGAGAACAAGAATTTGACCTTAGAAGGCTCAAGCCGACAACCCAAAATGCAACTCTAACTCAATCTTACAGGTCTTTCAAGCAAATGGGCCCCATGTTCAGAGAAATGTATTTGTCCAAACAGCACTGAGAGCCCACAGCCTATAAAGGATGTGAAGAAAACTAGATGTCTATTAGACACTTGTCATCCCAGGGACAAAATCTGATAATCCTGTATCACAACGGATGTGCCACTTAGTCTCCAAAATGCTAAAGAAAGGTAGGGGAGAGAAAGAATTCTGAGGCAGAAGGAATGGGGGCAACTAGACAGATGATTTTAAACTCCTGGTTAGGAGCAGGAAGTTGGAACATCAAGTCTCGCAAAGTCACATTGGAGTGGTGAGTTTAACAAGTACAGGTCTGTTGCATCTTAGGCGCATTTAACATGCGCGATTTCAGCTTTACGCGGTCGGAAAAAACAAACAAAAAAACAAAACAAAAAAGAGAAAAATAACAATTTAAATACTGTTTCTGTAGTGCGGGCGATTTCGCCCGCCATTACACTCAATGTAATTTTGACTATACGCGATTTTCGCTTTAGGCGCTGACTGCAGAACGTAACCCCAGCGTAAGATGAGACAGACCTGTATTCCATCTTTTATTTTTTAATCTTCTGAAGGATCCCGGAGATGAGGGAAAGGGCAGAAATCCGTATTTCAAGCTCCCTGCCCATCTCATACAGGCAGCATCCACTGCATGCACCTGTGGCTTCTTGAACCTGCTAAACAATTTGGTAACTTTCTAATTTATTTGAGTGGTAAAATAATCTACTTCTGGCATCCCCCAGTAGCTTCTATTTCTTAGCAACACTGGGACAGCTTCTATTCATCAGAGTTAGTTCTGGTTGGCCTGGGATGTTGAACCAGGTGAACAGTTTTGCTGTCTATTTTAGGGTTATATAGCAGCACCCATCACATGAGTATCTGAGCATTTCACAGGTTAATTAGATTGGCATGACAAGTTCATTAGGGGATTTCATGCAAACTTCAGCTGTCTTCTGGTTATGGGAAGCCCTGCTTGGGGTAGAGAAAAAGATTCTGCTCTACCCACATGGCACGAGAAGAACATGGATCATCCAGGGGAATACCAGGCTGTTTGAGTCCTCTCACCACTAAAATGACTCCTTGGGCTGGATAGAATGTGTCAGAGGATGGAACTGCACTGAGCACAATGGAGGATGAATGAGTGAGAAAAAATGGTCTGGACCCTATCTTGCTCATGGGACCAGTTTGAGTAACAGTATCTTCAGCCCATCCTACGCAGTGGGATGAGAGAACATCTTGAAGACCTGTGGCCTTGAAAGTCATCTTTATGTGTTCTTGACTGGGCAACCTTCCTTTCTGCTATGCTAATGGCAGCTTCTAGGTGGGAAATATATCAAGAAGGAGCTCGAGAACTTTCTTCCATGTTTGTCACAAGTTCCAGGTTAGAAAAGGAACCAAATGACCTGGGCCACTGCATCTCAACTGGATGCATTGTAGGGAATTACTTGGATTTTGCTTTTGCTGCTACTTTTAGGGTCTTTGTCAGTAATCTCAGTGCTAGGGTATTGAGTCTTGCTGTAACAGGATGTAACAGACCCTTCTGCCTTCAAGGAGAGAGGATTCCAAGCCTTGGACTTCTTCATTTGGATTCAAAGAAAAGCAAGAGAGGCCATCGCAACTGCATCACCATGAGCCTTTCACTGAAAGAATTCTGGCTCATACACAAATACAGCATTTTTTGCTTGCCTAGCTGGTTAACTGCCTCATAAGGAGTTGCAGGTGTCTGTTGGAAGCTTAGGCACAAGATGAATTTAAGAATGTGGGGACCAGCTGCCTGTAGAGGGAGTGCAAATGGGCAGGCAGGGGGGAGGGATAGCTCAGTGGTTTGAGCATTGGCCTGCTAAACCCAGGGTTGTGAGTTCAATCCTTGAGGGGGCCACTTAGGGACCTGGGGCAAAATTGGTCCTGCTAGTGAAGGCAGGGGGCTGGACTCGATGACCCTTCGGGGTCCCTTCCAGCTCTATGAGATAAGAATTTTTTTAATATATGGAGATATACCTAAGAGCAACCAATCTCTGTCTTCCAAAATTGACCAAAGTGAAACTCCTTAGTCCACACTGTCAACTGTGCAGGAGCAGAAAGCACCAAACAGAATTTTACCAATCTAGAAAAATAAAACCTTTACAATGAGAATTAAGCTTAAGTAATTTGAGCCAGAGATTTTTTTTTTCCAGAACTGTAAGCACCAGAATGAATTTCTCTCTCCCTTCAGTCAACCATAAGGCTCTGCGATGTTTGCAGATCCTCTCTTCTGAATATCAAATCACTCTACACTGTGTGCAGCCATATCTAGTTGCCACAAGCTAAGCAAAGAGAGGACAGATCAGTACTGGGATAGGAGATTCTGTAGGTGATATTCTCCCTCTTCCTCCAGTACAGAGCCAACATCCCAAGCAATTATAAGCTTTTCATAAATCCTGATTTCTTGTCAAATTCCAATTTGGATACTAACATTCTGTTCCCCATTCCTCCTTCAGTTTCCAGTGGATAAACTATTCTTTTTCACATTCTTTCCTGAACTAGAGTCAAGTAGGGTTGCAGTGAGCTGTTCAACAGCTTCCGCCTTCAGGGGTTGCATTTTAGTGGTGGGTGAAGCAATACTCACTTCACACAATGCTGAAATGCAGCCAGTTCGAAGGTAGTAATAATAGCTACCTCATATAGTGGTTTTCATGAGTGGATCTCAAAGCACTTTACAAAGGAGGTTGGTATCATTATCCCCCTTTTACAAATAGAGAAACTGAGGCATAGGGCGGCGAAGTGACTTGCTCAAGGTCACCCAACAAGCCAGGAATAAGAACAGGAGTACTTGTGGCACCTTAGAGACTAACAAATTTATTTGAGCATAAGCTTTCGTGGGCTACAGTCCGCTTCTTGGGATGCATAGAATGGAACATACAGTAAGAAGATATTTATACATACAGAGAACATGAGAAGGTGGAAGTAGCCATACCAACTGTAAGAGGCTAATTAATTAAGAGAAGCTATTAACAGCAGGGGAGAAAAACTTTTGAAGTGATAATCAAGATGGCCCATTTCGGACAGTTGACACGAAAGTGTGAGGCTACTTCAACATGGGGAAATAGATTCAATTAGTGTAATGACCCAGTCTCTGTTCATTACTCTGATACTCTGAAGCCAGGAATAGAATCCAAGTCTCCTACATCTCAGTGCTGTAGACTCTAGGCCACAGTGCCTCTCTAGAAGAAGACAGTAGCTTTTTAACAGAGCACAGCAAAGCTAGACAAAAGTTTAAGATAAGAAATAAGGAAGATGTTGTGCACTAAAACTCCACAAAGAACTCAGGGAGCTGGGACATCGAGACAGAAATGGCAGTGATCCAGGACACAGGGCTCAAGCAAAGAGAGCTTTTAATACCCACAAGTGAGGCAGGGACTGAATTTTATTCATGCCCTGCCCCAGGAGCACAGCACCCCCTAGGTCTCTTTGTTGACAGAGAAATTAGCACCTCCCCCCACCACACACAGTCTTGCAACACTCCCTGCAGCACACCTCAGCACAGCGCCCCCTAGCAGAGCACTGGAACAAAAAAATTAATTGGCTTCAAGTCTGACCTAATAAATTTATTGAGTTGATGGTATGATGAGACTGCCTACAATGGCATATAGCCAATCTGCAACTGCTAACAGTAAATATCTCCAATAGCTGGAAATGGGACACTAGATGGGGAGGGCTCTGACTACTAAAAATAATTATTTCCCAGGTGTCTGGCTGTTGGGTCTTGCCCACATGCTCAGGGTCTCTCAAAGGTCCCAAATGAGTGGGGTGCTTCCCCTAGGGAGGGCATGGGGGAAACACTTGAGGTGTGTTTGCAGGGCCAGCCGAGCCCCCATAGGGGAAAGGAAGGGACTGCCACCCAGCCCCTTCCCGCCCCCAGCTCAGCCCCCAGTCAGGGCTGAGGCTGGGAGCAGAGTTGCACCCAGCCCCCACCGCAGCCCAGCTGTGGCACTGCTCCTGCCTTGGTCCTGGCTATGGCTTCGGCCCAAGATCCAATCCCAGCTGTGGCCCCCTTACGCCATCCCTGCGGGGGGTGGGGACAACCGTTAAAAGCTTAGGGACCACTGGTCGGGTTGCCATATTTGGGGTTGTGAAGGAATTTACCCCCAGGTCAGATTGGCAGTGATCCTGAGGGTTTTCTCACCTCCCCCTGCAACATGGGGCACAGATCTCTTGCAGGTTTAAACTAGTGTAAATGGTGAATTCTCTGTAACTTGAAGTCTTTAAACCATAATTTGAGGCCTTCAATAACTCAGCCAGAGGTGAAGGGTCTATTACAGGAGTGAGTGGGCAGGGTGCTGTGGCCTGCGATGTGCAGGAGCTCAAACTCCTTCTGACCTTAAAGTCTGTGAGTTGGCGCTGACCGCAGCCCCGCGTGGGGGTTTTTCCTGGCGGAGGGAGAGGGGCCAGGTCCCCCATCCCAGCCCTGACGGGCTAGGCCCTGCTTAGCTTGACAGCCTACTCGTGCCCAAGGAAACTACCTCTCCCAGCATGCACCGCGCCGCTTTGCATGTTGGGAGCTGCCTGCTCGGGACCCGGGGGAGCCCGGCTCCGCGCTGGTGACCCGGGCCGGCTGTGGTGCGCGGGGCTTCCCTCCTTGCCAGGCCCCGGCCCGCCATACCCGCCTCCGGACAGCCCGGTACCTGTTTGCCTTCTTGGGGCGCTGGCTGCGCGGGCGGCAGCGCCTGGACCGGACCGGCCGGCATGGTGCCTCCTCAGCGGCCCGCTGGAGTCTCTGCTTGTCCTGGGGTGGCAAGAACCGAACAGCACAGAGTGACCGACACCGCCGCGCACAAAATGGCGGCGACTCTCCCCCTCTCGGGCTGCGCGCGCAGCACGGTCGGGCTCGCCTACGTCGAAAACACAGGCCAGGCGAGGAGGCGAGTCGTGGAGGTTGCGCGCGTAGCCCAGTTGGAATGTTCTACTCTGGGGACGGAGAGGGGGTGCCCGCAGTCCAGCGATACAGTAAAGGATGCGCGCACAACTCATCGGGCTTGTGTCACTGGGAGGGAGGAGAATAGGGATTGTTCCCAGCATGTCAGTGTTAGTGTATTTCAGAGGGAGCGAGGGCGGCAAACTCGGAATGTTCCACTGAGGGAACTGGGGAGTACTCTCGTGACGTGTTATTGTGGGGGAAGGAGCAGGAAGCGCTCTTAACATTCTATTGGGCAGATGGTTCACTTCGCAAAGAGGAGGGCCGGGGCCTGTGCGGTTGCCATGGTAACAGGTAGCGCAGGGCAGGCGGTAACGGAGGCACCGAGGCTGCGGGTCCGCTCCGAGCCGGGGGGCGGCGGCCGCTCGGCAGGTGGGTACCCCCTCCCCGGGCCGTCCCGGGGCCCCGTATCCATGGGGTCCCGTCTCCCCGGCCCGGGGCCCCGTATCCATGGGGTCCCCATCCAAGCCCTCTGCCAGGCTTGGGGCACCGGGTGTTTGCCCTTGTCTAGCGTCGTGTAAGGATCTCGGCGTGTCGTGTGAGCGTTACACGGGCTGCACAGCACCTCTAGCGAGCGGGGCTTTCCGAGCTACGACTCCGGGTTCCATCCCTTTCTCTCCCTGGCTGTGTGACTGGCTCGGGATCTCAGCTCCCCCATTTGCAGATGGGTGTAATAATACCGTCCTCTGGTATCTCCCAGGGGGCGGGGTTAAGTCAGTCATGTTTTTAGAGCACCTTGAGATCCTTGGTTGGAAATGGCTAGAGGCAGGCAAAGTGGAAAAGATGGAAAAGGCACTGTCAATGCTAGTTGTTGCATGTATAACACACACACACACACACACACCTTACTTGTATACACGTGTGAAGTGTAATACTTGTCTCTGACATATGTATGCATGCCACTGTCGTCTACTGGATGGAATCAGAACTGCTCACCTATGTGTGATGCCTGGCATCTTGCTCTCTCCTGTTCTCTGCCTCTGGTAGGTTAGGCTCCTGAGGACTGAAATACTTTTTTCCACCTAGAGTTTTTGGGCTCAATAGAGGGGTAACTGGGTGAACTTTAATAGTTCTGAGATTCTTGAGGTATTCTAGAGGTCAGACTAGGTTTAATGGTCCCTTCTGTCCTTAAACTCTATGGGACTAGTATCATAGGCTCTATACAACTAACAACTAAAGGGGATTCTGTGATTTGGAACAAGAGGAGATGAGTTTTATTCCCGTTGTTGTTGTGAAGTTCCAGTGGCACAGCATGCCGTATAATAACAGCTGTGAAGTCTTAGGACTTGTTACAATGCTGTACACTGGGCCATAACTTTTAAGCCCTAGCAGAAGTGACAACACTTTATCCCACAGTCATGAAGAGCTGAGATGTACAGTAATGAGTCTGACCTGCCTTGATTTTCTTTCCCTAGGGGATCTGCTAGTTAATTTGATGTTCAGTGTTGTTGTCTGCTGCAGATCTATCCAACCTGCCAATGAGGGGCCTTTTCCTATTGGTGGCCTAAAGTCAGCTGACAGAATGGCATACCTGCTGGGCGATCCAAACTGCATGGAGAGCTTGAGGAAGGACATCACTGATCTACAAGGAGCCATCATTGATGTCTTCTCCCGGGCTGGGGCAGTGCGTTATCCCTCCTGGAAGTTTCCCAATAAAGTGTCCTGTGATCTGGATCTGGTGGCTTTGCTGGAGCATTATGACTATGTGGAGAATGACCCTGAATTTACCCAGCATTCTCATGTAATGCTCCTCGAACTGGTGATTGACAGGTGAGAGGCTGAATACATCTCAGATCTGTTAAAAGGTTGATCAATGGACATCCCCAACTCCTTTCAGAAATGCCTGTTGGGAAAACACTACATTCATACAGACCATATATCTGTGTTCAGGTCTTTAGAATCACATGCATCTGGAAAGCACGGAAGACGTTTCTGTATGCAGCCACTTATCGATGGCTGAGCAGCTGTATTTCTTCTTTGAGAAATATCTCTGCAGATCCCTACTGATAGGATACCTGCCCCGGCACAATGAGCATAGATCTGCATGTGCAGTATATTCAAAGAACTTGAACGGCTTTTAGCTATCTAGCAGCATGTCCCTGAAATTCTCTTCTTGTGTGTGTGTGTGTGGGGGGGGGGGGGGTTGGTAGCAACATATTTTAAGGTTGCTTGACATTTCCCATTATAAGAGCCAGTTTTTAGTTATAAATTTACCAAACATTAATGGTTTGAGCTGAAATTTCCTGTGCTGGATGTTTGCCTCAGGCTAAATCTTTTGGGAAAGTTTCAGCCAAAATGGTTCAGCCGTTTTCAAGAATAGGGAAAAATGTGTTGTTTTGGCAAAAACAATTGTTGACCTTTGAGAAATTCTAACATCCCCATACTTTGGAGTAGGGACTTGAAATTTGGCCTGTGTCAGGGAGGTGCCTTTTGCTCTTCATATGAAAATCTGCCCAAATTTATAAGTCCTTGAAAAATCTCAGTTTGCACATGCTCAGTAGAGACTTTTTAGAGTTTAACTAAAATCTCTGAAGATTCCATTCTCACTGAGTATGCTCCAGCTCATCACTGGTTTTGGTGCTGACCAGACTGTGCACGGGTCATATCTACAGAGTGACTGAGCATGCTCCATCCCCTCACAGCTCCCAAGTGTGACTGGACTGTGCATGCCTCATTCAGTGGACAGAATGGACCTGCTCTGGGGTTGAATCAGGACTGTATAATGAAGGAGCCTGTTGTCTCATTTGTGGAAGAAGTTGGCAAGTGTTTAGTGAGTGAGGCAGAGGATTGTGGGAAGAGAAAGGAGGGCCTCGTGGTTCAGCGAGTTGAATGCTACCCTGGAGAATTGGATTCTATCCCTGCCTCTCCCACAGAGTTCCTATGCAGTGTTGGGCAAGTCACTTAAACCAAAGTTTTCACAGGTGGTCCCTGAGTGTGCTCCTCATTTTCGGGGTACTTAACATGAGAGCCTGGGGCTTGATTTGCATTAGTGCTGAGCACTCCCAGTTGCAACTGACATCAATGGGAGCTGTGCTTTGAACATCTAAAGTGCTATATAATGGTAAGTATGTTGAAAAATCAGGTCCTGGGTGTCTCAAGTTGGGCACTTAAAACAGTGGATACTTTTGCCCTGTGTCTCAGCTCTGCAGGAGTCTTGTGAAGAAAAGTGAATGTTTGCACAGCAGCTACTGTCGTGCTGAGCGTCATAGAAAAGTCTATGAGGAAATTAATAATTCAGTCTTCAGAGCAGGGTTTGAATGATGTGCAGTGAACAAGGCCTGGGGCCACACATTGAACAACAAGGATAAAACAAAATATTGAGTAACAGCTCATCCAGTGAGCACTGTCCATCATGTGCACTGAATGAGGCAGAGGTTCTATGGAAAAAATGGCAGGAGATCATGTAATTAAGGACTGTGCATTGGCACAAGGGGGCCAAATTAAGAATATGCAGACAACCTTCATTTTGGTATTTCCTAACTTTTGGGTGCTTGACTTTGCAACCTTGACAGTGTTCTTTTAACATAGATTTTGTGTGCAATGTACAGAGGGTTTGTGAGTAGAGATTTGACAGTTACATTAATACTTGGTATTTCTAGAACACTTAATTTGTTCAAAATGTTTTACAGCCATGAACTAATTAATCCTCACAGCCTCTCATCTACAATAAGTAGATGAGTGTTGTTATCCCCGCTTGGCCAATTGGGAAACTGAGGCACAAGTGAACTCAGTTGCTCAAGGCCACCCAGCTGGTGAATGGCAGAGCGGGGACTAGAACTGCATTTCTTGAGTACCTCATCCACTAGCCCGCGTTGACTTTTGGCATGTATAGTTATCAATACAGATGTCAGTTTTATATTTTTAATCATGGCTCAATCACTAGGCATTTGGGAAGTGAAGGTGCTTTTTCCATCGGCTTGAAGTAAAATGGTGCTTAATTTTAAAAAAGTAACTCTCAGTGCAGCTTCTCAAGGCTGGGCCCGAGGGGTTGGCCTGTGTGGGAGCTTTGGGGCTTTACCTTTGTGAAGGCTTCTTTTACTTTTCTTTATTATAAAGAAAAGTAAAAGAAGCACCTCTGTAAAATCAGGATGGAAGGTAATTTACAGGGTAATCAGATTCAAAACACAGAGGATTTCCCCTCTAGGCAAAACTTTAAAGTTACAAAAACAGGGATAAACCTCCCTCTTAGCACAGGGAAAATTCACAAGCTAAAACAAAAGATAATCTAACGCATTTCCTTGCTATTACACCTCTACACCGATATAACGCGACCCGATATAACACGAATTTGGATATAACGCGGTAAAGCAGTGCTCTGGGGGGGCGGGGCTGCGCACTCCGGCGGATCAAAGCAAGTTCGATATAATGTGGTTTCACCTATAACGCGGTAAGATTATAACGCGGTAAGAACCTGTGCCACTGGGAGAGGACAGTCAGGCCCTGAACTTGGAGGAATGTTGCTCCATAGAGTGACCCAGAACTGGAGAGTTGCACAAGTGGTGACCCATGACTATCCAGCCCCCTGGGGTAGAGAGGGTCCCCCTGTCTTGTTTCCACCCCTAAACAGCCTAGGAAGCTGGGGTTCCCCTCTGGGGTATTTTGTGTGCCAAATGCTAACCCTGGGCCACCTCCTTATATCGTTCCTCAACTTGCAGGGTAGTAGTGACCTACAGCAAAAAGCCCGCTCCCAGGGAGAAATTTCATGCAGCTCTAAGTCGCGGTTTGTTTCTGTCAAAAAAGGCTGCTGTTGCTGCTTCAGAGCTTCACAGGCTACATGGAGAATCTCATCAGCAAACAAGCTGTGCCCCCCTCCCAGGCAGTGGGACCCTGCATGTCCATTGGGCTGGCTGTGAGGAAGTACTGGAACAGCACGCTGAAACTGGGAGCGCTCCATCAGCAGCTAGTGACTGAGGTAGGATGTGCCCTAGCGATGCTGGGAACTATGTCATATAGGATTTGCTATACTAAACCAGATCGTGGTTGAACCTTCAGTGATCAGATTACACTTCGAAGCACTTTGATTAACCTCATCTAAACCTCATCTAATCCTCAGAACTAGCTAAAATGATATTAATGGCTGTAAATATTAGCCAGCCCCTTTTAAAATCCAGCTACTGTATTTAGCTCTCTGGCCTGCTATAGCAGGGAGGTCTGCTGGCTGCCTACATGCAGTGTGATCAAGTAATGCTTTTTGTTTGAAATTTATCTTACTTTTTTCAAGTGACCCTTTGTTCTCCTAATATGGGGCAAAAAAGGGGCACTAATCATTGTCCCCTTTGCAACCTTAACCCTGTTCCTCAGTCACGTTCCCTGGAATAATTCTCTTTCCCAGGATAAATAGTCCCAGTATTTACCAGACCACCTCCCAAGGGAATCCGGCCAGGTCTCTTTGTAGCCCCTCTTTGAACCTATTCAATCTCAGAAAAATGCAGCAAAGGTGAAGCTACCAAACCTGATCGCAGACTCCCACTGACATTCCCTCCAGTGAGGANGGCCAGGTCTCTTTGTAGCCCCTCTTTGAACCTATTCAATCTCAGAAAAATGTAGCAAAGGTGAAGCTACCAAACCTGATCGCAGACTCCCACTGACATTCCCTCCAGTGAGGATGTGCCAGGGTTCAGTCAGGCTTTAGTGGTGTTGTACTTTTGGTCCTGTCACCAGCAGTGAAGCAAAGGGGTCTCTATTGAGTTAGAGGAATTATTTGTTTCCAGTTTCCCGTGTTCCATTTTTTAAAATGGGCACCATTTTACAGGCTTTCCAGACCAATTTTGGAGCATCTGTTCTGTGAAGATAGTTGAGAATAATTTGTTTAAACGTGATAGCAAATGTCTTCATTCTCCTACGTTTTCTCTCTAATAGAAGAAATCTAACAGGAAGGACATCTGTGCACTGAAATCTACTCTGCAAGATGTGAAAGCTGAGAATGAGCGTTTGAAAAGCTGCTCACACGTGATTTCAGAATCAGGTGCATCATTAGCCAGTGCCCAGTCAACCATCTCATGTCTACCACAAACCATCCATGAGCCAGACTGTGATTTCTCAGATACCTCGCAGCCACAGTCTGCATATGGTGTCACCAAGAATGTCTGTAGTGTCCATTCTCAGACAATTGAGTCATCTATGGTGCCCTGTGATGCATGTGCAAGTGGCCAGGCCAGCCTCCGGGAGGTCGGTAAAGCCATCATCAGCATCTGCCACAGCCAGAACATCCCCTCGTCCCTGGGCAAATTCCAAGAGATGGTTGAGGAGACCCTAGGCAACAAGCCACTCACCACTATGGACATGAGTTTCTGGGCATCAGAACAGAGCAAAGACCTCTCCCGTATCAACAAACATCTTGGGGTGCTGATGCAGCTGATAAACCCTTTGAAGGCAGAGCTGGAAGAATCTGAGAAACAGAAGGATGAACTGAGGAAGCAGGTTGAGGACTTTGACAAGCTTCTTCAGAAGGAGAATGAGACCCAGGAACGGCAGAGGAAGGAGGCTGAGCAGTACCTGGAGGAAAAGATCAAAGAGAATTTGCAGATCACAGCCAAACTGGAGAAGGACAAGGAAGATCTACGGACAGGTGCAGTGCCAGTCACAGCTTGTCCCTAGTCAATAGGTGTTTTCATTAGACACAACCAGAGTCCTTGGTGAAATCCTAGTCCCATGGAAGTCAGTGGGAGTTTTGCCATTGACTTCAATGGGATTAGGATTTCACCCCTTGATAGTTGATTGTTCCCTTTAAATTAACTCTTCTGTTCACAAATCTCTTCTTTCTCTGTATTTTTGGTGGCCGAGAGGCCAGGTATTGCAGACTCCGTACTTCACGTCTGCTTCTGGAGGGGTGGCTGTTTCCTACTCACTCTCACCTTCTGGGCTCCTTTTATTCCCTGCTGCTCTCCATCCTCTGGTCATCGTGCTTGCTCACTGTGCCTGGCAAGCCACAAATGCTCTACATACGAGCTGATGGGGCGGGCGGGGGTACAACAGGCCTTGTTGTAATGTATCTAACTCACTAGCCCATAAAGTGGCCATTCAAAGGGAGGGAGACATCCTCCCTAGGGGTCAATATGGTATCTTCACAATATGCTTATCTACCTGATCCTCACCAACCTAAAGAGTGAGAACACAGGTGACCTGAGTCTGTTGATGCAGCTGTGCCAGTGGGTGACATCTCTCTCTCGCTCTCTTTCCCCCCACACACACACACTTGGTGTGATGATATGAAGTGTTTATTGGGATTCTGGCATTGGTGATGAGTGGTGCATTATGTAGCTTGTCCCTAATGAGTGTCAATAAAACCTTCGCCCCATCCCATCCTGTGTTCTGTATGTGTCACATCTGTTTCCAGAAAAACTATTTCACAACTTTTTTCAAGAGTTTTTTTTAAACACATACATTTTTCATATCCCTCTGGCTGGAAGGCCAGGCGTCTTAAGACCAAAAGTTCAGTAAATAATAAAGATGATCAGCGGTATTGTTTTTCCTGGCTCCTCCCTTTTGTGAAGCATAGAATGATGCACTCATTTGATGAGAAATGCCATGGTGTGATTGTTATGTGTAGATAAGTGCTGTAAAGGACCTGGGAGGTCCTTGCTAAGTCGTTTGTTCTGGTTGCTTTAGGAGCTGTTGTGCTGGAGGAGAGAATTTCCACCTTGAAAGAAGAGCTGCTGTCACAGCAAGCTACCATGCGAGAGCTGGGTAAGAATTCTCATGGGCTCATCAATCCAACTGATCTCATCCATAGACTTTATTCTCCTCTCACGCTGGTTTTACACCAGTGTAGTTCTGTTGACTTTTGTGGAGTCGCTCCCGATTAGCACTGGTGTAAGTGAGAGGAGAATCAGCACCAATGTATTTAAATGACCTCCATTGTTGTAGTAGCTGAGTGCCTTCTAACCTCCACTGCCCAGGTAACAGACTAGGGAGAATCCTGGGGGCTGGGGCAAGATCCCATGAGCCTCTCAGAATCTCAGCCACTTCAGCACAGGGAACAGCAAACTTGAAATCCCTAGGAAGAGAAGACTTGGGGCTAGGTTATTCCTTACAGGGGTGGGGAGAAGCTGTGCTGCAGTGGGAGCCACAAATGGACTCCTGGCTGACTCCCAAAATTCCTCCTTGGTTGACTGTTCTCTGCCACCCATCAGATGGGTATAACAGTGCTCCCCCTGCATCAAGCCAGCTCTTCGTACAGAGATAGGCCTATGGCTTTGGGAAGACTAATGCCAGCATGATGCAGTCTCTCTGCTTCCTGCTTACACAAGGGGAAGGCTCCATGTGCCACCTTCCCCCATCTCATGCACCCATGCAGAGCCAGCCACAGTGTGGCCCTTAAAGACTAACAGTGAAGCCTTTCTAATGTGTTTGCCCTGGGGTGCTAGCACCCTGTGTTGGGACTCACAAGGTTGCAGGCCCAGGTGAGGACGGGGGCTAGCCTTCTGGGAGGGGATCTATTAGAGAATTTAAGTCATGCTAGAAAGCTTCCTCTCCCCTCTCTCATCCACTTCCCACAGGATCATGGAACCTGGGGAAGGAAGAGCCCATCTTTCCCATTTCCCCCATTATGAGCTCCCTGCATCCACAGCGTTGGTTACAGGATGTTGTGTATTCACAGAGCTGACCAAAAGCACCCTGCTGGAGGAGATGAGGACTAAGATGGACCACAAGAGCCAGATGACGAAGCTGGAAGACCAAGTGCAGCTGCTAACCAGCCAGTTGGAGAACGCAAGCCATGGGCTCAGTGGGGCCACCACCCAGCTGGACAAGGAGAAGGCCAAAGTGGAAAGCATGCTCAGGCATGAGGAGGTGCGGCCATGGCAGGAACCAGACCTGTTGCTCCCTACCTTACCTGAATCTAACTCCCTTCTACTCTCCACTAGGCCATCTCTGGCTGGTCCTGGTCCATGCTGCTCTATCCATACCTCTCCCGTCATCCCATCCCTTCTGTTCTGCTCTGCTCCTTCTGCTGCTGCCCAGCTTTGTTTTCATTTAAGACTTATGCCAGGATTGTAAATAGGGTCTCTGTGGGAAGCTGAGGGCTCAGCTCAGTGTTCCTGCTCCCCTCCCCGCCCTGCTTTGCTTGTACTTCCCTGGCAATACCTTGTGCTATCCCTTTGTTCAAGAGGTGAGTATCGGACAGGTAGAGAGGAGCTGTGCACCTGAGCAATGTTGCCATCTTACTTGTGCACCGTCACCCTTACCTGTGGGGGTGCTGCCTTCTGAAAGAAGCCTGTCTGATGGATGGTTGCAACTTACCTTCGTCAGTATCCCCTCTGTGCCTATTTCATACCCTCAGCGCAGGGGCATTTTGCTGTCAGTAACACGCTCACTTTTGAAAATGGCCACCGATCAGTTCCAGCATTCCAGGGAGCGCTCCATGCTTTTGGTGAAAGCTGTAGAAGCCTGATCTCCCCTAGAACCAGGCCCACTGGCAGACTTGCCAAACCCGCAAAATAACTGCAGAAATTGGGCTTGTTTTTGGCTTAATTGGCTTGTGAGTTGCTTGTTGGCTAGTTTTTGGCTTGTAGCTTGTTGCTTCTTTTTTTTTTATTGGCTCCCGGCAAGCAGGGGCAAGGGGGGGAGAGAGTCAGGGGTGCACAGCAGGCCCACCCCAGTCCCAGACTGCACACTGGGGGGATCTAGTCACAGAGTGTTGGGGTTCTTAGGGATTGGCTTGTTTTGGCCTTGTTTTGAAATGGGATTAGCTTGATTTTTGGCTTATTGTGCAATTCGGGGTGCTTATTTACCGTGTGAAAGTTGGCAACTATGCCCACTGGTGCCCGTTTGGTGCTGCAGGCAGAGGAAACTCTCTGATGCCCTCTGCTGCTACCTACACATATCACAGGCCATAGGCTCCGACATCCCCTCTGCCTGGTGGATGCTCCACCCCCACNTGGCTCCCGGCAAGCAGGGGCAAGGGGGGGAGAGAGTCAGGGGTGCACAGCAGGCCCACCCCAGTCCCAGACTGCACAGTGGGGGGATCTAGTCACAGAGTGTTGGGGTTCTTAGGGATTGGCTTGTTTTGGCCTTGTTTTGAAATGGGATTAGCTTGATTTTTTGCTTATTGTGCAATTCGGGGTGCTTATTTACCGGGTGAAAGTTGGCAACTATGCCCACTGGTGCCCGTTTGGTGCTGCAGGCAGAGGAAACTCTCTGATGCCCTCTGCTGCTACCTACACATATCACAGGCCATAGGCTCCGACATCCCCTCTGCCTGGTGGATGCTCCACCCCCACCCCACCCCCGTCCCCACCCCTACACCACCCTCGCCCCACCCCCATTCCACCCCTTCCCCAAAGTCCCCACCCACCCCACTTTTTCCCACCCCACCCCCATTCCACTCCCTTCCCCCAAGTCCCCGTCCCTGCCCTGCCTCTTCGCCTCCTCCCCTGAGTGCGCCATGTCCCCGCTCCTCCCCCTCCCTCCCTCCCGGAAAGTCCTAAGCACCGCCAAACAGCTGTTAGGCGGCAGCGGGGTGTGTGTGGGAGGAGCAGGGACGCCACGCGGGGGGGGGCAGGGGGGAGAGAAGGAGGCTAGGAGCGGGGAGCTTGGCTGCCGGTGGGTGCGGCACACCCGCTAATATTTCCCTGTGGGTGCTCCAGCCCCAGAGCACCCACGGAGTTGGCGCTTATGTCACAGGCTGTGGCATACTAGTGGGTCACACACTTCCTTGGTGATGTAGGCCAAGCTGAACACCCAGTTAGGCTCCTCTCGCCTCCCCCTATCACACACTCTGGCCCGCCCCTCCCAGTTTGGTCTCTTGCCCCCCCTCTTTATTATTACACTTCCTGCTTTAAAGCTACTTGGGCCGCTGAGGGTGACATCTGTACATATCATCTGCCTTCCTCTTTCTGTGAAGTCGCTCCAGGCCAAGCACAGGGCCCTGTTGCAACAGCTGGACTGCCTGGATCAGGAGTGCGAGGAGCTGAGGGCCAGCCTAGGCGAAGCTGAGGATGATAAGGCTAAGCTGGAGCAACAGCTGAAGGAGACACAGGCCGAGAAGCGGCAGGTTCAGGGCCAGCTCGAAGCCCAGCAGGTCAGCGTTAATGTCCCCAGAGCAGCAAGGAGTTCCTTCAGCAGTAGGGGCTCCCCTGAGAGGCAGTGAAAGGGGAGCTAGAGCTGCACTGCTGAGCTCCAGTGGGGGAGGGGGCCATTAAGGGGCTCAGAATGAATGCCCCCCACTTGGGTACACCATGGAGTGCCAGTGTGCTGGGGGGGTGAACAGACTACACTGCACAATGATGGAGGGTTGAGAGAACAGTGAAGAGCATTGAGATGGCTTCCTTTTGCACTGGCTCCAGCCAGGCTGTCTGTCCATGGTTAGCATCGCTGGGCCACTCCTGAGAACATTACTCCATTTTACTCAGTCCTTCTCCCTCTGACTGACGGGAATTTGTTCCAAGCAAGGAGCAGGGGGAAGCAGGGGCCTCAGGGACTGGCCTTCTCAGCAGAGCCCTGTTAGGTACTGAAGGTTGTGGGCATTCCAGGACAAGTGCCACGTCTCTGTCTGGTGCTGGTGCTCCCACATCACACTGAGACCCAATGGTTCATCACATTGGTGTGCCGCTCACTGGACAAGGAGATCATATTCAGCCCTGAAGGCAATGTTACAGCTGCATGATGAACTCTTCTCCTCTCCTAGCCACTTTGCAGCACCCCCCTCCCCCGGGCAGAATCACTCTGAGCTGGGACCACAGCAGGGAAGGAGCTTGATGAAACCTAACCATACTCTTCCTGTCCAGTGCAGCAGCTAATGGAGAACCTGCAGCAGGAGAAGCTGAGCTTCGAGCAGTCCACGTCCGAACTACTCAGGAACATCTCTGAGCTGGATGAGCTGCTCCAGGAGCTGAAGGAGAGGGAGAGGCTGCTGGTGTCCTTTCCAGACCTCCACATCCCTGCTGAGGCGCAGTTTGAGAGTAAGAGAGGGCATGGGGTGGGGCAGAGGGCAGCAGACAGTAAGAGCCTGTGCAAGGGGTAGCACACACCAGAATGGACGGTAACAGACTTCTACCCCCTGCCCCCACCTCAATAGTGCTCATGCACTGAGTGCCCTAGAGGGCGCGTATCGCAACTCACATACATGGGAGTGTGCGATTCCAGCAGCTGTTTTAGAATTACACGAATATAAAAATCAGACTTTCAATTAAACATAGAAAACTATCCCACTGAAAAAAATCAGAGTTGCAGTCCAGAGGGATTGCCCACGAGACAAGTGACTATGAGATGTGACCATGTGACTCTATGCTATGTTATGGGTCATCTTAACCCTTTACAGACTGCAGCTGTGTATTCTGTCTACACCCCCCTAAACCCACCTTTGGCTAACAGTCAGATACAGCTGAACTTGGCCATGTGTCCATAGGAGAGATGTCTGGTGGGATCTCGAATAGAGGTTCCTCTGGTCACACAACATCCCTGCAGATCAGGATGGCATGTTGTTAGTACAGCAGGACAAGATAATTCCACCTGGAGAGGTTCTGCTAGCAGCCTACCTGCCCCAGTGTTCTGCAGTTGACGGGTTGCATGGTGCTTAGTGAAGTGTAACTGGGCACAGCCCTCCATAGTTACTCTTGCTACCCCATATCCTTTTATAACAAAGAGCTCAGTTCTCCACTGTATCCAAGCTCGGTCTGCTGCAGGGAAGAAGGAGGGAGCATCCTCAGGAAGTGAGCATCAGCTCCACCATCCTTTCCCAGCCCACCTCCATCACCCAATAGGACCCATTGGCCTCACATGCCCCTAGTGCTGGAGGGTGGGCGGGGGATGCAGCTGGTGCAGGTACTAAGTGGCAATATCAGCCAAAGAGTCCTTGGTCTGAGGACATGTGGAAGCTGCTTGAATGTAATGGGGTGGGGGAAGATGCATCTCGGTTCACTTGTTCAGCATGTTCCACTTTGTGGTGGGATGTCATATCACTAAAAGGGGAAGCCAGCAGCATGCTTCCAGGGGAGACTTTTGCTGGGCACCCAGACCCCGGAGGGGTAAGATGGCTGGCCCTTTGGAGCTGAGACTGGTCTATGGTTCAAGAACACAGCCTGGTCTCCAGTGCTGGCACTAATGCCCAGAAGGTCAGGTGAAGCGCAGAAGCCACTGACAGACAGTTGAATGAGTGTTGGGCATGGGTGAGGGCTGTGGGTTAGAGCAATGGTTCTCAACCAGGGGTCCGGGCCCCCTGGGGGGCCTTGAACAGGTTTTAGGGAGTCTGCCGAGCAGGGCCAATGTTAGATTCACTGGGGCTCAGGGCAGAAAGCTGAAGCCCCGCTGCATGAGGTTGAAGTCCAGGGCCCTGAGCTCCACCACTGGGGGCTGAAGCCAAAGCCTGAGCAACTTAGCTTTGCAGGGACCCCTATTGTGTGGGGCTCTAGGCAATTGCCCTGCTTGCTACCTCCTAACGCTGGTCCTGGCTTTTATAAGCAGAAAACCAGTTGTTGTGGCACAGGTGGGCCATGGAGTTTTTATAGCATGTTTGGAGGGGGTGGGGGGCTCAGAAAGAAAAATGTTGAGAACCCCTGGATTAGAGGGTGGCTGGTAGGTGCAATGGGAGATTAGTGAGGACAACACAATCCTGGCAAAGTGGCAGAGACAAACTTCAGCTAAGAATGAGTACCCTTGCAATTCTTGCTGTCCTTCAAAGTAGCATGGCAGGGTCAGAGGTGTAATGGGATGTGCTACTCAGCACTCAGAAGTGCCTCCTCATGGTTCAGCTGGGGAATTAGCTCACCATAGTCTGTTCCATTGCCTCGGTCACTTGCTCTACAGCCTCTCTCTCACTCATCAGGAGCTGTAGCCTCTCTCCGGCCAAGTCACCATCATCCTCCCCTTCGGGGCCTCATCAGTCTCTTCCCACAAAGTCTCAGGCAGTCTCCATCTCCACTGCACCACTCCCACAGCAGCTGGTAGCGGAACCATGCCCTCTGCACCAGGTTCCAGTCCAGGGACCCTCAAACCCACAGTCCAGGTCTGTGCTCTCTTGGACTTTACTGCTCCTTCCCTGGACAGCTTCCTGTGCTGCCTTTTCAGGCTCCTGCTCTCCCCCTTGTATCGGGGGTGCATCTGCAGGCTCATCTCCCTGCCACCTCTGCTAGCCTCAGCTCCTCGGTTTTGTAGATTCTCCCACCCGTTCCTGCCCAGGTAAGCTTAGAATCATTGTCAGTTAGCTCCCTCGCAGGTGCAGCCTATGGCTAATTGGCCTCCCTTGCCACCATAATCCCTTCAATGCCAGTGTGGGGTGAACACGTCATCACAGGAGGGTTGTGTCACATGTGGCTTGCGACCAGCTGCCCCTGGGGTACGATTTCTCTTCCTAGCTTTGTACCCATGGGAAAGTCACTGGTTGGAGGCTGGTCTCCCACTCCTCCCTTCTCCTCCTCTATTTCCCCACTGCCTTACACACAGCACAGACCCTGCACTCGCAAGCGGTCACGGAATCACATGCTGGTTAATGAGAATACAGCTTGCTCGCTACCATTGCTGCATCCTTTCTGCTTTGGCCCTGCAATGTCTGTGCCTTTCGTTTTTAACTGGCCTGCTGCTTTTGTGGCATAATTATTGTCCCTACACTACATGAGAGGACTGGACCAGCTAGTCTGCTTGTGCTTTACAGCAGGGGTTCTCAAACTGGGGGTCGGGACCCCTCAGGGGGTTGCGAGGTTATTACATGGGGGGTCATGAGCTGTCAGCCTCCACCCCAAACCCTGCTTTGCCTCCAGCATTTATAATGGTGTTAAATTTATAAAAAAGTGTTTTTAATGTATTAGGGAAGTCGCACTCAGAGGCTTGCTGTGTGAAAGGGGTCACCAGTACAAATGTTTGAGAACCACTGCTTTACAGCATTACTAGCGGTTACCTGCACATGCTCCAGGGCTGTCAGTGCCAAGAGGCGAAGGGGGATGTCCTTCTCAGGAGGAGTTAGGGACGGACATGCACGCATGCATGCGCCAGCCCTGCTGTATCCAGAGGATTTGTGCACACCCACTCCCCTTGCACCATTGTGAAGGGGAATCCTGTTTCATTGCAGGCACTGGAGACATCACTGATGACATGGAAAAGCAGCTGCAGGCGAACAACATCCGCATCAGCGTCCTGGAGGAAGAGAACTCGCGGCTCAGGACCGCACTAGCCAAAATGAAAGAGGCGGCCCAGCAAGGAGTGTTAAGGGTGAGTCCCAAGTGGAGAGGGCACCTCTCAGTGCAAGGGGGGCCAGCTGTTGAATATCAATAGGCAGTTGGCAATGCAGGCAGAATCGGGGGTCAGTGCAACAGTGGGATCCCTACTGGACATGGAGGGTCCGTGACCAATCCCATGGCCCCTGGGACTCTGGAGCAGGGGGGTTGGAGGCCAATCCCATGGTCTCTCTAGACTTTGGGGATGGGGGATTGAGGCTTATCCTGTGCTCTCTCAAGACTGTATAACTGGGGGACTTAGGACACATCCCACTCTCAGTAGACTTTAGGGCTGGGGAATAGGAGACCCGTCCTGTGGCTCCTGGAGGTGGTGGGGCTGGGGAATAGTCGACCTATCCTGTTTGGGGCTGGGGAATAGGAGACGTGTCCTGTGGCTCCTGAAGGCTGAGGAATAGGCGATCCGTCCCGTGATCCCTATGGGGGCTGAGGGACTACACCCCCACTGTTCTTGCGGGTTAGAAGCTCAGGACCGTTTTCACACAGCCTGTGCTCCAGGACTAATCCCACTACCTCTGTTCTCTACAGCTGAAGGTTTGATTCTGCCTCCCTGTACTTCTCAGTGAGGCTTATATGCCCCATTCCATTCCCCCTTGCGGCAATGCAGTCTAGTAACAAGAGCACAGTTGTAGGTCAGAACCAGTACGAGTCTGGGCTCTAATTTAAAATAGAAATGAGTGCAGACTGTTGGAATGTGCCAGAACTGTTGTGAGGCCTTGGGTGGAAGTCACATGACTTCCTTGCTCTATAGCTGGCTCAGCTGGAAAACTGGATCTAAAGAGCCACTGCGTTTGGACTGAGGTCTCCTGAATAACCCAAGTCTGGAAATCTCTGTTGTCACTTCCCCAGCATGGGCCTAGGCAGGAGGCGTGAGCAAGGCTCTCCGCTGAGCACGGCGCCTGTTCCAGAGAGCATTTACTGTATTAATATTCTTCATGTGGGCCTGCAGCCAATCCTGGGCTCTGCGATCACAGGGGGGCTCTGGGGTCCTCCCTGGGGCCGATCCTGGTCTCTGCGATCACAGGGGGGCGCTGGGGTCCTCCCTGGGGCCGATCCTGGGCTCTGCGATCACAGGGGGGCTCTGGGGTCCTCCCTGGGGCCGATCCTGGGCTCTGGGATCGGGGGGGGGAGGGGCATGGGGCCGATCCTGGGCTCTGGGATCACGGGGGGGCTCTGGGGTCCTCCCTGGGGCCGATCCTGGGTTCTGGGCTCACGGGGGGGCTCTGGGGTCCTCCCTGGGGCCGATCCTGGGCTCTGGGATCACGGGGGGGCTCTGGGGTCCTTCCTGGGGCTGAGGCAGTTTAGCATCAGTTTTGTATTTCACAAACAAAACCCTGTGCTGGCAAACGAGCAGTGGGTGCTAGGACTGACCCCTCTTCCCAGGCCCCGGCAGAGCAAGTGAAAGAGCGAGCAGCTGAGCTGAAGTGGGTCAGCACCACATCAGCATGTGACATGTAAGCCCTTGTGCTCTGCTCAGCAGGCTCGAGGCATGCTCACTGCGCTGAGTGGCCCTCCCTGCCCTGGCTGAGCGCCAGCAGGCCCAGCAGAATTAGGAGTTACAATGGAGTCATTCACTCAGTGGAAGCAAAAGCCTAAGGGCAGCCCTGGGGTTCCCATGACCAGGGAGCTGTTTGTAGGCTGTGGTGAGAGCAGCCTTTCTCTTCCCAGAGCAGGCTCCTAGAGGCTGCATAGAAAAGCAGACAATGAGTGCTGCTGAACCCATGCCTTGCTCTGCCTGGGAACGGGACATGGGCTGCAATACACTGCAATAGCTTAGGCCATGTCTGACTCTCAGTACAGTCTGTTCTTTGCTAGGCTTAGTCCAGTTCCTCATTTTCCCCTCTGATTTTGGAAAGGGAAGACCCTTCCAGCTCAACGTCTGGCCAGATGCACAGGGCAGTGGTTCTCTGGTAGCTGTGGACACTACAGCTATTTTCAGTGACAAACAGCAAAGAAAACCCCTGTCTGGAGTACAGCGAAGACACATACAGCACCTGACCCAAAACCCATAGGGGTGTGGGGGTGGATCTGTCCAGTGGCGTAGCCAGGTTCTAACAGCAGGGGGAGCGAACACATAAAAAAAGGCACCACCCGCCACAAAGCAGCGAAGAAAAAAAAAAAAAAAAGAAAAACCCAAGTCTTGCTGCCAAAGACTGAAGAACCCGCCGCCAAATTACCCACTGCTGAAGTGCCGCCGAAGACCCGGACGTGCCGTCCCTGCTGGGAAGCGCTCCCGAGTGAGTGTAAAAATTAAAAAGGCGCCACTTTTGGGGAATGTGCTCAGTGGGAGCGGCCGCTCCCCCTCAGCTACGCTACTGGATCTGTCCAGGGCTTTAGAGAAGCACTGCTAGGGGGTTTGT
This sequence comes from Platysternon megacephalum, assembly GCA_003942145.1. Taxonomy (NCBI): domain Eukaryota; kingdom Metazoa; phylum Chordata; order Testudines; family Platysternidae; genus Platysternon; species Platysternon megacephalum. The sequence goes on along the minus strand of QXTE01000236.1, from coordinate 114,074 downwards.
CCATCTGTCTGAGCTTTAATTGTGATCTCATTTGAACTCACAAAAGTGAGGAATTAATCTCACCCCTCGGGGCAGGGAGCAGTAAGACAGGAGCTGTTACCAGAACTGTAGAGAAAGCTAATGCTCTTCTCCGGCTCTTCCCATCCTGGCCTCTCCGCCCAGCTTTACTAGTGCTCCCAAGGCACACCCTACAGCAGCCCTTCTTGCTGTACACTTGGCCCTCTCCACTCATCGTTACTTAGCTTGTAAATCTTGGGGCAGAGATCCCCTTGTTGGGGCGGCGCAGGCCAGGACAGTGCCACACCAACACAAATAAATAAGAATGCCAGGTTTGGCCAGACTGAGGCCCCCCAGTAATTGCACATAGGACGGTCACCCCTCTCATTTAAGCCCTCCCACTTTTCAACTCAAACCTGAGCCCTACTTTTGGGAAAGGCTGCTGCAACCAGATGATGGAGTTGCATGTTAGTCAAGCCTAGAGATTAAGGGTTCCTTAGCTCGATTACCAGGGCAGAAGAATATTAATGTAAGATATTTTCTAGCAAGTGCTTCTGCTTCTCTGCCGCTCTCCGAGCCTGTGCCATCCCTCGGGCCACAGTTGCATCATGTGTTGAGGAAGGGTTGGTTTAACATTCTCCTTGTTAAAAGAGCAAGCAATAGGCTGAAGGCATGAGACTCGGGGGGCCTGACTCACCCTTGGCTTGCACCTTACGCTGTCACTTTCACCAGTGCCAAATGCTACCAGACGGGGAGCATTTCACACCCATTTGCACTGGATAAGGAGCAAGGCAATGGGGAGGTAGGCGCAGCATGTTTGAAGAGGTGACAAGCTCTGCAATGGTAGCCTCCGTGTCAGCACCCTGCTCCTAGCGCACTGCTGCTGGGAGATGCCCACAGCTGCTAAGAATTAAGTCCTAGCTGAAAGAAAAGCTTGGGCCTTTTGGAGCCTCTTCCTGGAGATGAGCCCAGCACTACAGCATGGGGGAGGCTGTGGGGTCTGGTCATGGGCCACAGCAATCAGGCTCAGGGCTTGTTGAAAGGAACACGAAGGTCATGCCTACGCTTCAGCAGCTACAGCATGGCAGCTGTGCCACTGTAGCGTAGAAGCTTCCTACGTCAACAGAAGCTTTTCCGTTGATGTAGTTAAGCCACCTCTCCGAGAGGCGGTAACTAGGTTGACGGAAGGATTTTTCCATTGACCTAGCTGCATTGGCCTAATTTTGTGCAGAGTGCAAAATTTTTCACAGCCCTGAGTGCTTTAGCCAGGTCTATCTGATTTTTAGGTTTAGACCAGGCCCAAGTTCGCAGCAAGTCAGGGTGTGAATCTACCTCGCCCTAGCCTGCTGCGCACAAACTCCATAGCCCATTTTGATCTCCCTTGCATGGAAACAGGATGAATCAGAGCTCTCTGTGGAACAGTTAGTCCACAGCAGCAGGGTCCACAGGGGTGCTCAGTGCATGGTGGACTAATGCAGGGGAGATTGACACCAGGTTTGTTGCGAACTTGGTTTGTGTAGACAAGAATAACAGTAAAGGTCGGTTCTTGAGACCAGTTTCCATCTTGTGTCCAGACAGCGTCTCTTGCACTGGTCCCACACTACTGGGGTGACCCAGCAGAATTAGCCCTACGTCTCTGGACCAGTGGAGTACAGGCCTTGGGCTGGCCCTCTACACAAGGCCAAGTTTCAGTCATCTCATCAGGGCAAGGCCCTTTCCATGATGACCCAGCCCATTCCGGTCATCAAACAGGAGCATCCAAAGCCACGGCCTCCAGCTGGGAGAAGACTAAGCCCAGAATGGAGTGGTTTCTCGCCAGAGAGATGGTAGGAGAGACTTTCCCCACACCCTGGCGCTCCTTGGGCCCAGAGGAAGGAAAGCACTTGACACTAGATAACGCAGGCACCCACAAGCACTGGAGGCCTTTGGGGCTTAGATGTCACCCATCCAGTTCTGAGTCAGTCCCTGACAGACAGCAGCCATGATAGCGCCGTGAACGAGGTGCACGATGGGGAGGAATGTTCTTTCTGATGCATCCCAGCCATGGCTTCCTGCAGATGCAGGGGGAGCTCCCAGCATCAAGCAGTGACCAGGGAGGTTCTAACCCTGAATTCTCCTCTCCCCAGCTCATCCCGCAGACCCAGCTCTGGGCTCGTTCCTCCTCCAGGACTGGCTCCAAGGACAGCATGATGGACCCCCACAAGGCTTCCACAGGGTGAGCAGGCCTGCTCTAAACACCCCTGGCCCCTCCCCAGCGAGGAGCTTCAGGGCTTGGTTTGCATGGAGACTTTGCATGGCAGGAATGGTGTCCCTAGCCTCTGTTTGCCAGAAGCTGGGAAGGGGTGACAGGGGATGGATCACTTGATGATTCCCTGTTCTGTTCATTCCCTCTGGGGCACCTGGCACTGGCCACTTGGTCTGACCCAGTAGGGCCATTCTTATGTGACTTTCCCTGCCTCAGGGGCTGCATCTCTAATGCCTTGTCCTGCTTCTCCTACAGCAACCCTGCCCTCGTACACAGACCTCCAAGCAGCACAGTGTCCCACCGGCTTGCAAGTGGCCAAGCCAGCAGCCAGAGCACGGCACTCCAGAGACCGCCAAGCAGCCAGCCAAAGCCATCCTCCGCTGAGGCCACATGGAAGGCAATGTCCTGCGTCTCCCTTCCGGTAGAGAACTTGGCCATCAGCACTTACGCCAGACTGAAAGGGAAAGGCAGCGCAGCCAGAGTCCCGGCCCGCTCAGCTCACAGCCCCAGGAACCACCAGAAATAGAACCCCAGGAGAGCAACCCCTGCTGGAGTTGTTCAGCTAGGGACACAAATAAAGCTGTTTACTGTTCATCCCCAAGGCTCCCCCGGAGCGCAGGGCTACTGTCTGTGACAGTGAAAGAGACGCAAAAGGGCTGTGCCACGTGGGAGCCCAGGGCTTCTCTGCCACTCACCTGCTCCCTAACTGGGATGGGCCACCTGCTGGAGTCAGGGCGGTCAGCTTGTGAGGGACGCAAGTTTGCAGATGACACTAAACTGGGAGGAGCATTCAACATCCCTGTGGTGGGAAGAACATCTCAACAGCCCAACACTATGGCATTTAATTTCAAAAGGGGGAACTATGCAAAAATGAGGGGGTTAGTTAAACAGAAGTTAAAAGGTACAGTGACTAAAGTGAAATCCCTGCAAGCTGCTTGGGCGCTTTTTAAAGACACCATAATAGAGGCCCAACTTCAATGTATACCCCAAATTAAGAAACACAGTAAAAGAACTAAAAAAGAGCCACCGTGGCTTAACAACCATGTAAAAGAAGCAGTGAGAGATAAAAAGACTTCCTTTAAAAAGTGGAAGTCAAATCCTAGTGAGGCAAATAGAAAGGAGCATAAACACTGCCAAATTAAGTGCAAGAATGTAATAAGAAAAGCCAAAGAGGAGTTTGAAGAACGGCTAGCCAAAAACTCCAAAGGTAATAACAAAATGTTTTTTAAGTACATCAGAAGCAGGAAGCCTGCTAAACAACCAGTGGGGCCCCTTGATGATCGAGATACAAAAGGAGCGCTTAAAGACGATAAAGTCATTGCGGAGAAACTAAATGGATTCTTTGCTTCAGTCTTCACGGCTGAGGATGTTAGGGAGATTCCCAAACCTGAGC
>QXTE01000236.1:88607-105974 GCA_003942145.1 Platysternon megacephalum | reverse complement strand
TGGTGTTTACAATGTTCATGACTGCAAACTTGAGCTGAGCGGGATCCATCCTTGCCGAGGTATGGCGTCCGCTCAGTTCAACAAGGAAAAAAGGCGCGAAATGGTTGTCTGCCGTTGTTTTCACGGAGGGAGGGGGAGGATGTTCCCAGAACCGCCCGCGACAATATTTTTTGTCCCATCAGGCATTGGGATCTCGACCCAGAATTCCAATGGGCGGGGGGGACTGCGGGAACTATGGGATAGCTACCCACAGTGCAACGCTCTGGAATTCGACGCTAGTCTTTGTACATGGACGCGCACCGCCGAATTAATCCGCTTACTGTGGCCGCGTACAATCGAATTACAATCGAATTTATACAATCGGTTTCAAAAAATCGAATTCCGTAAATTCGGACTAATCCTGTAGTGTAGACGTACCCTTAGATTCACTCCCTCTGGGGCACCTGGCATTGGCCACTGTCGGTAGACAGGATACTGGTCTAGATGGACCTTTGGTCTGACCCGGTACGGCCGTTCTTATGTTCTTATGAGTGGTAGATACGTTGGAGGGTAGGGATAGCATACAGAGGAACCTAGACAAATTAGAGGATTGGGCCAAAAGAAATCTGATGAGGTTCAACAAGGACAAGTGCAGAGTCCTGCACTTAGGATGGAAGAATCCCATTCACTGTTACAGACTAGGGACCGAATGGCTAGGCAGCAGTTCTGCAGAAAAGGACCTAGGGGTTACAGTGGACGAGAAGCTGGATATGAGTCAACAGTGTGCCCTTGTTGCCAAAAAGGCTAATGGCATTTTGGGCTGTATAAGTAGGGGCATTGCCAGCAGATCAAGGGACGTGATCATTCCCCTCTATTCGACATTGATGAGGCCTCATCTGGAGTACTGTGTCCAGTTTTGGGCCCCACACTACAAGAAGGATGTGGAAAAATTGGAAAGAATCCAGCGGAGGGCAATAAAAATGATTAGGGGGCTGGAGCACATGAGTTATGAGGAGAGGCTGAGGGAACTGGGATTGTTTAGTCTGCAGAAGAGAAGAATGAGGGGGGATTTGATAGCTGCTTTCAACTACCTGAAAGGGGGTTCCAAAGAGGATGGATCTAGACTGTTTTCAGTGGTACCAGATGACAGAACAAGGAGTAATGGTCTCAAGTTGCAGTGGGGGAGGTTTAGGTTGGATATTAGGAAAAACTTTTTCACTAGGAGGGTGGTGAAGCACTGGAATGGGTTACCTAGGAGGGTGGTAGAATCTCCTTCCTTAGAGGTTTTTAAGGCCCGGCTTGACAAAGCCCTGGCTGGGATGATTTAGTTGGGGATTGGTCCTGCTTTGAGCAGGGGGTTGGACTAGAACCTCCTGAGTTCCCTTCCAACCCTGATATTCTCTGAGTCTATGACGCCACGCCTTGCAAACAGCATCTCCTCTGGTGGAGGAAGGAGCATTGGCAGCTCCACAAGGAGAACCAGCCGGACCTCCCGGAGCAGCAGGATGGCTGCTGTGAGGGAGGCTGCCCAGGAGGAGGTGGGAAGGACGAAAGGACTGAGGGATCCTCTCAGAGATCCAGAGGATCTCATGAAGACAGAACCCATATAAAAGGCTGTATGCTTTCCCACCTTCCAGCAGGAGGGATCGCTCCATTCCCACATAGGAGCTGCCCCATTTTGTACAGACACAAGAGGGACTTTTCTTCCTCCTTAGGGGGCTAGGAATCAAGAGCTCCATCACAGCCTGGATCATACCCCCCTCCTGTGGTTTAACATCCAGTGCTCGCTGCACACCCCTGCCACATCCTGGTTGGGTTTTGACAGCATTGTGCTGCAAGGGCAGGAGGAAACAGAGCAGGGAGTTGAGTTTCAATAAAAGATTCAAGAGTTAAGACTTTTAACCAATAAGATTGCAGTTGGCAAATGACTGCGAGAAAAGGGGTGGGGAGAACAGGAAGGACTGTATTGAGTGACTGCTATATAACAGCATCCACTGTTCTATTCCTTTTCAATGGCTTTGTTACCAAGTTAGGCTCTGAGAAGTTAGAGATGAAAGACTAGCTTAGATCAGACCGTCCTTGCCGCTACAGGGAAAGGACTTGGTTCCCAGAGAGAGGACAGCGCTGTTAGTAAACTAGTATTTTACATTTAAGCTTAGCCACTCCTTAAAGAGCCTCTGACAATTACTTTATTACAATTCAGCAAAGAATCCTGTGGCACCTTATAGACTAACAGACGTTTTGCAGCATGAGCTTTCGTGGGTGAATACCCACTTCTTCGGATGCAATACCCACTTCTGCATCCGAAGAAGTGGGTATTCACCCACGAAAGCTCATGCTGCAAAACGTCTGTTAGTCTATAAGGTGCCACAGGATTCTTTGCTGCTTTTACAGATCCAGACTAACACTTCTACCCCTCTGATACTTTATTACAATTCGTGAGGCTTCCCACCACCTATTTTATGCTGGTCAACACCCTCTTAAGAAATTGCATGTGCAATTTCTCCTCCCAGCTTTATCCCGCATTAGGCGATACCGTTTGTCCGAGGGCTTTTAACAAAGCACAACCAACATGCCTCCTCGATCTGGATAACAGCACAGATTAGCAGCAGGGAGAGCTCTGTGCATCTGCAGGGGGCACGTGCCCATTTCATATCTCAGGCTATAGCACCAGTTTACTGGACTGAGGGAGACTAAGTGTCATTGGAACCCACAATAAGATTCATCATCAGCAGAGATGCCTAAAAACTGAACCAAAGCGAGGCTCAGCAGATGTTCATTAGCCTCAGTGGAGAGGACTAAGCCCATGCCGCTACATTCCACACTCCCCAGCTTGAGTCATGGCATGCAGCCTGTGGAAACTACAGTGTCCAGCATGCAGTGGGCTTCTGGTGGAATTCTCTGCACTATACTAGGCAGAAGGCAGGCTCGATGATTGTAACGGTCCTTCTGGCCTTGAAATCCATAATCCTTCATCGGACTAGCCAGGCTGCATTGCATGCAGGTTCCTGTAGTCCTCACCAATGTGGCCCTTGGGTAGGTATATTTGCACATCCAGATGAAGCCGGGGGAGGCAAAGGGAGCTGGCTACGTGCCCAAAGGTTTTCTCTAGGAGAGAGGCATGGGCTAGCAGCCTAAGCATAGGGCTGGGAGTCAGGGCCTCTTGAGCTCTGATACCAGCTTGGCCACATCCACCCTCTGGCAAGTTACTGGACTGCTGTGTCCAACCTGGAGATCACACTATCCCTGCGCTGTGAGCAAAGACTACTGTCTGGCATGTATCATGCCCTGATATTTTTATGGACCCTGAACCTGCAGCCAAGGCAATAACCAGGTCATCGCCTTGAACTCACAGCAAGAATCAAGCCAGGCTCTTTTCCATGGCACACACCCCTTTCAGCTTCTCTGCTCTCTTGGGAGGGACCCTTTCTAAATGGCAGCTAGGAGAGAAAGGGGCTTGCTAGCCAGGCAGAGGGAAACTGAACCCATGCAGGGAGTAGGGGGGGAAATCAGTGCTGGATTGTTCTGTAAAAGAAACAGCAACAAGAGCAGTGCAGGTTTCTCCTTGCTCTAGATTTAATAGTGCAGGCGGCTTTACAGACATGTACAGTGCATCAAATCCAGCAATCTCTGGCTGCTGAGTGGGGCTGGGACCCAGCCAGGGCTCCCAGCAAAGGCTTGGACACTGCAACACATCCACGGATATTGTTCTGCCCCTGCAGCTATCTCATGCCATTCTCTCTAAGAAGTTAGTATAAATAAAGCATTCAAACCCTCCCCACTTCCTGCCCCTGCCCTCCAGCAAGGTGATCTCCCAAGGGCCAGTGAGAAGGGAAGCACATCGAAAGATGGCAGATCAACGCAGCTTCCAGGCCTCCTCCCCTGCTCCAGGTGCAGGCCACCGCCGTGTGGGGGATGAGAGGGGCTCAGCGCTGCCTTCGGGTTACACCTAGGCCACCAGGCTGAGATAGCCAAGGAGTAACCGAGAGCTGAGCCAGCCCAGGGGCTCCTAGCAGCAGTCATGGGAGTATAGAAAATAGAGATTTATAAAAGGAGAGAGTAATCATCCCTCAGGAGCACTGGGTGGGGGAAGCACAGGGAAATCGGCTTACAGCAAAGTGCTCGCGCCAGCCACACGGACCAGCCTCTCCCATCGTAGCTGGAGCTTCCCCACTAACCCTTTAAGACTTTGCCTAAGAAGTCTGGCATCCCCTCCTTATTCCCCTGAGGGGGTCTCAGATGCCTCCTTAGCTTATTTTACCTGCCCCCCACAACCCCCACCCCTCCAAAGACACTACATTAATATTGACCGATCAGCTGCCCAGATGCACCCCCACCCCCTACACACACACTCAGAGGCCAAGTTCTGCCCTCCCTGATCTCAGGGGGCTTGCATGGATTTAAGACAGGGCAGAATTTGGCCACATCCATCGCCACACGGACCCTGCCTTCTACCCCTGCCAAACAGGGCTGTCTGAGTGCACTCTAAAGGGAGCCGAACCTTTTCTCCACCCCAATGCTCAGGTTCACACTCTGTGCTGCGTGGGGATAACTGCTGAGCTGAGCATACAGCCCTGTGGGTCTGCCCAGACCTGGGGACACATGCACAGTGCTGCTGCTTCCCCTGCTGTGCTGATGGAGCCACTTCCCTTGTGCCCCCGGCCCCTGGAGTGCAGGTGGCTCTATCCCCGCAGCATGTCCATAGGCCAGCTAGCTCTCACCGCAGCAGTTACCTGGAAGGGAGATCAAGAGGGTCAGTAACGCCTTTGCGGCCAGTGAGCTCTCCCTAGGGAAAACAGGGCAAGAAGCTGCCACGGGATCCTAAACCCAAGCATGGTTATTGTGTACTTAACACACCTCCCCAGAGCCCACAGACCCCAAACCTCCCAGACCCCCTACTGCAAGCATGCTGAGATCACCAAGGTGGGGCCTGGGGAGGCAGTGGCTGGGAGACCTGGCCTCATATTTATGCCACAATGTGTGGACAGCCTGTTATCCCAGCTATGAGGCTCATTTACTGGGTCTGTCCTGTTTCTGCATGTCACTGGGGGGGGGGGGGGGGGGGGGGGTGTGTGTCAAAGGAATCCACAGCCAGGTCAGCCCCAGTCGGACGGTGCTGTGCTGGGATAAGCCCAACAGTCACTGCCCTCCAGCAGCCTCCCCCAGGAACTTGCAGGGCTTTGCCCACTTCACAGTGAGAGGCCTGAAGCCTCAGGGCCAGCACAGGCAGCTGTAGAGGGAGCCACCCTCCGATGCCACTCTCCGCTCTCACCCAGGATGTTGTGCTTGCACAAAGGGCAGGTCTGTTGCAGGAGCAGCCACGGATCCACGCAATCCCGGTGAAACTCGTGTGAACACGGCAGCACCCGCAAACACTGTGGGCAGGAGGTGAAGCAATGAATGTCCGGGACAAATACATGCATCACAGCAGCCATCTTAGCACCCTGCCTTGGAGATGTGTCAGGCCAGAGCACTGAGCCACATAGCCCAGTATCTGCCTCCCTGCTGCAGTGGAATGCACTGATAGGCCAGCTGGGGAGACATCTAACCACCATACAAGTATTTGAAAGGGGCAGGCACAGCGGAGCTGCTGGCAGCCTGCTAGCTGAGGGCAGAGGCTGGGGATTGCTCCAGGCAGGGAGCACTGGGATGGAGCTGAACATAGGCGGGAACTCTTGTGCCCAGAGGAGAATCCATACCCAGGTTCTGCCATGGGTTGGGGCAATAGCTTTAACTGGCCTATGACTTTTCAGCCCAGCTTCTGCCGCTGGCTAGCAGGCTTCTCGCAGACCTCCTGTGCCTGTCCCTAGCAGCAGTCTGGCAAGGCTGGTGCACAAGGCACTGGACCCCAGCACATCTCACCCCAGCCAGGCTCTACCTGGTTCTTGTGGAACTGGTCCAAGCAGACAGCACAGCTATCAATGTCACGGGCCTGGCTCCAGGGGTGTTTGCCAGGGTGGTAGCGCCGGGTCTTCAGTGCCGACAGCCTCCGCAGGATGTGCTGCTTGAGGTCCAGCTGGGAAGGCAGAGCACAGAGTCAGTTCCCAGCTGCATGTCCCCAATGGGAGCGAAGAGGAGAGGAGCAGAGGAGTGAGCCCACCTCGGTGTCCTGGTCTGGCTGGCCCTGCCGGGACTGCCGCTGGGCCTGCACGATCACACCCGTGCACAGGATCAGGGCGATGAACAGGATGGTGTTCCACAGCTGCTGAAGGTACTTCTGCAGGGCCAGCACACAGGAGCCATTAGGACACATTGGGGACTCCATTCTGCCCCAGCAAACCCTGCCTGCATCTCAGCCAAGGACAGGATGGGATCCCCTTTGGTACTTGGCTCTACTGCTCTTTCATTCACCCCTAGGGGTGCTATTGAGGAACATCTCTCCCTCCCTTCACTACCTGAGGCTGGGACTCTGCCCCGTGACAGGAGTCAGAGCTGGTCCCCTGGATGACAGAGCACCACACTAACCAATGGGCTGCTCCAGACACCAGATCGAATGGAGCTCTTTATCTTGCTGGAGCCCAGGGTCACACGTGTAACCACTTGCAGGCACTGAGTCCCTGGAACCCCAGGGACACCCTTCAGCCAGCAGAAACACAAACCTGGACCCGCGAGCTGTTCTCGCCCGTGCAGATAACTCCTTGCCACTCTCCATACAGCCCACCCCGGGACAGGCCGCAGGTTGACCACAGGGTGAGAGTCACTCCCTGCAGAGAAAACACAGCACCATGCATCAGCCAGCGACAGGGCAGGCCAACACCAACACATGGAGGCAACAGTGAGACCATGCAGGGGCAACAAGAGATAGCAGCACGAGATGGCACTGGGAACAGGCCATACACAGACAGCATCATGTCACAGAGCAAGGAGGGCAGGATCCTGCTCTAAGTGGCTTGCCTGGCATCTGGTCACCTCAACAGGCACTGCTTTACCAGACAGATCCTGACAAAGCAAAGGGAGCCTGGAGTAGAGCAGTGAAAGTGGCCAAGTTAGGAGGGAGCCTATGTCTGTCTACAATGTGGCTAAGTGACATCAGGACATGAGTCTGCAGTTAGTTGGGGCCCCCTAGGGAACAGAAAGCAGGGTAACGGGGTGAAGTTAAGGGAAAGTTGGGGCTGAGATGGAAGGAAGGATGGCCTAGTGGGTAAGGCACTGACCAAGGATTCAGGAGACATAGGTTCAATTTCCAGTTTAGCCCCAGGCTCTGTGACCTGGGGTAAGTCATTCAAGCGACTCTGTGCCTCAGTTTCCCCATCTATAAAATGGAGATAGTGTTTCCCCATCTCTCAGGAGGCTGAGGATAAATACATTCAGGAATGTGTGCCCAGATAAATTGCGTATCGAGGTAGACAGTTGCTCCTTGGCAGCGAGGTGTGTCTGGCTGTGGAATCAGTTCCCAAGGGAAGTGGTAGAAGCCCAGCAGGGCCAGGCCATTTCACACTGGGTTGGAGAAAGCACGAGGCCAGGATGCTATGATCACACACACATTCCCCAGTCTGAGCACCGACATGCATCCAGCCCAGCCCTGAGCATGCATGCACGCACGCCGTCCCCTCCCTGCTGAGACTATGTACCAGGTTCTCCAGCAGCATCGCTTGGTACGTGATCTTGGCCGTCACCCGGAGCCCCCTGTTAGCAAAAGTTGAAAACAGCGTTAGTTCCACAGGTTCCCTGGGCACAGGCACCTCAGTCATGCAGCCAAAAGGGGCACGGACGAGGAGAGCTCAACGTTCTGTGGGGTGGGGGATCCCAGCCCACAACCTCATCCTGCCACCCAGGCTGCAGCTTAGGTGCCCCAGGACTATCCCCTAGCCTGCCTCTCATGTAGAGGATGGCCTGTGAGCCATGGGTCACAGGACAGTACAAAAGCCCCCAGGAAGCCATGCAACCCACATAGGAAATAATGGAGCCCAAGACACATACACAGAGGGCAAAAGGGAAGCAGTAAGAGAATGGAGCACTGGGATTGACTCCTTGAGTGACCTGGGGCAAGTCACTCTGTGCCTCAGTTTCCCCACCTGTAAAATTATGGCAACAACACTGGACCCCCCTCTCCCCTCCTGGGGGGGCTGAGAGGTGACACAGATGTCTGCAGAGTGCTGTAAGTGCTCAGTGTTCTACCCCATGGGGCCCCCACCCCAAGGCAGCCAGGAGGCCCCATCACTAAGGGAGCTGCTCTCCCAGGCCTCACCAACACTTGGAGGCGGCTGTTAAGCAAAGCCAGGCTCCATGAAGAACATGGAGGACAACTTTTGTCATCTTAGCCCCATCAGCTGAGCATCATGGCCCAGGGCTGGATCCTCTCAGCACTAGTGCTCTGGGCCTCATTTTCTTGCCACTTCAGAAGATGCCTGCTACAAAAGTGCTGGCAGGAAGCAGAGCTCCTGGTGCCTTTCAGCATTTGTTGTATAAAGACCAGTTCTCAAAGGTGGCCTTTTGGGGCGCTGTACCAGGTTTGAACGGCTTGGAGAACGGGGGCCGGGACAAAACAGCCTGTATGGGCCCCCTTAACATTTTTTATACAGGTGAAATCTGGTGTGAGGAGGGGACACCAGTACTGGGGGGCAAGGGACGATGGAGTCTCACAGGGTGGCACCTATGCTAGGGGCGAGGGGGCCCCCTGTGATGGGGGTGCCAGAAAAGGGAGGGGTTCGGGGCGCAAGGGCAATGGATGGGGTCAGTCTGGCACTGGTGTGTTCCGGCGGCGCTAGGACGCTGGTGGCCAGTGCAGCGGCAGGCGAGCAAGAAGAAGAAATACAACGTGTGCTTCCCACTGGTGAGTGCGGGCCCGAGCCCTGCTGCTGGTGCCAGGCCCCCCACTAACTCCCTGAGCCAGCCTGGCCCCCCTGAACCCTGCCCCACCGAGCTGGCCTAGTGCCCCCCCACATGACACATGCACACTGAAGCGCAGGTCCCCCCAAAGCACAGGACCCGGAGCAGTCACCCCGATTCGCCATACCCAAGGGACACACATGTGAATGGGATGACAATGCAGCCCAGACAGCACCACACACAGGCCAGCAGGGCCCTCAAGGGGGCAGAGGAGAAAACACAGAGCCCTGGCTGGGTCCCAGGATAGCGTGTGTATATCAGCACAGGCACTGTGGGGCTAAGGCTCACCCCCCGACACACACTTTTCTGGAGCTCGGGGTAATGCGTGTGCACGCGCACACACACACACACACACTACAAGGGCTAAAGATCACACACACAGCCCTTGCTGAAGCCCTTGACAGTGCTTGTGCATGCACACACACACACAGCCCTGCAAGGCATCGGCACTCTCCAGCTGCCCCCCACCCCCAATTCCCGCCGGCGGTCTCTTACCGTAGCAGAGCCCCGAGAAGCCGGGTGACATTGTCTGAGGTCTGGATCACAATCACGGGCTTGGAGAGCACCTGGGACACATCCAACTGCAGCAGGGAGGAAAGCGACAGACATGTCAGCAAGGCCATGGAGCCAGCCACTGAGCCCCCACGGCAGGGTCACGGGGAGCCGGCGCAACGCTCCTACCTCTCGGATCGTGTTCTGATTCAGCGCAAGAATGAGCAGGGCTGATGCTCCCAGAACTAGGGCTCGCTTCATCTGTGGGGGGGAGAGTGCACAGGGCCAGGGAGAGACAGAGTTGCACACGCTATGGACCACACACAAACATGGAGACCAAGGGAAGGAGATAGGAGGCTGGGCCCAGCAGCCTCAGGACAGGGTGGGTGGGCAACCGAGCCATTCCCCCCCAAACCCAGGAGATTTTCCTGAGGGTCACCCTCTGACTCAGGCTCAATAAGCCAACCTTCGGTGATAAGAGGGGTCCTGGTCTCCAGCCCGCTGCTGGCGTTCCAGGAAGTCACTCCAAGGCAGGAGTAGCCTGGCTCCAGTTTGCCCTCGCTGAGCGGCTGCAAGGACCCCCTGCTGCCAGGCAGAGTCCTAGGGAGCACGGGACTGACTGGATAAAAGGGTTGCCACTGCCAGAGTCCCCGGGCACACTGCAGGTCCCAGTGGGTCCCAAGGGGGCGCTGTCATAGGGAGCGCCCAGTGCTGGAGACCCTGGCACACACAAAGGGGCACATGGGGAGGAAATCCCCAGTGCCAGACTCCACGGTGGGTACCCAGGGGGCAATGCCATGGGGAAGCTCCTGCTGCCGCTGTCCCCAGGGGGGCACTGCTGACCCACTGAGGCAGCGGTGAGTCACCTTGTTGACCACGGCTGCGGTGAAGGACTCCTCCTTGCTGCCCCTCGGGATCTCCGCCTGCTCCTCCCCCACCGGCACCACTGCAATCCAGCTGTCCTCTCCCTCCAGCTCAGGCTCCGCATCTCCCATCTGCAGGAGGAGAAGAAGCTGTCAGGGGGCCGCCTAGCCCATCTCAGGGCCCTGGGCCCAGCCACTCGCCTGCAGGTTCCTAGCAGCCAGCTCCCCAAATGCAGCCCCATGAGAAAGGCGCCACGCTCCCTTGGCAGGGGCTCCATGTACCATCCACAAAGCCACGCGGCATCCTCTGCCTCGCTGCCTGCCAGGCAACTGGTGGGGGCGAGCCCGCTGCCCGCCTTGCCCAGCAGTTTGTCTCATTGTGTCCCTGGGTCTGGCTGGCTCTGCCCGTTGTCCCTTGTCCGGTGCTTGCTCCCAGGCAGGGCCCTTCTCTGCGCTGGGTTGTACAGCGCCTGGCACCACAGGGTCCGGGCCACCCCGGCCACCCAAGAGAAAAGAGGCGAAAGGCCAAACTCAGCCTGGACCTGCCTGGGAGCCACTGCCCGCCCCAGCCTGCCTGGGCTCGGCTGGAGCCGGTGCTAGGGTGACCAATGTCCCTATTTTATAGGGACAGTCCCGATATTTGGGGTTTTTTCTTCCATTGGCGCCTATTACCCCCCACCCCCGTCCCGATTTTTCACATTTGCTGTCTGGTCACCCTATCCGGTGCCCTACGGGTGACAGGCCCGTGGGCCGGCCCCCAGCCAGCCCCTTCCCTGGGGACAGGGCCCTCGGGCCGCTCCCCAGCCAGCGAGCCCGCTGCCCCCGGCCCGCGCTCCGGGGCTGCATGGGGCCCCCGGCCCGTACCAGGATCAGGCTCCCCTCTATCGCCTCCTCCCGCGGCGGCGGGCCCGGGTCCAGGCGGCCCCCCAGCAGCGCCCCCTGGAGCGTGTAGCCCCCGGCGGGCGGGGAGCGCGGCTCGGCCTCCTCCGGCTCCCGCAGCGCCAGCACCTCGACCCGGGCGGCCGCCGGCCCCGCCAGCGCCGGGCCCAGCGCCGCCACGTGCCCCAGCAGGACGGGCAGCAGCAGGCGGGCCATGGCCGCGCTCAGTGGGGCGACGAGCCGGAGCCGCCGAGCGAGCAGCAGCCGCCGCGCGCGCCCGCCCGCTCCCTCTGCTGGGCCTGGAGGACTCGCCGGGACGCCGGATGCCTCCCCGGGCCTCGGGAAGACACCCACACGGGGTGGGGCACAGCCCCGGGGAACCCCAGGCAGAGAGCCCCCTTAGCCACGGGGAGTGGGAGATACCCCCAGGCACAGGGGGAGAGACATGGCCCCGTAACACGGAGATCTACACCCCTAAAACCAGAACCCCACCCCCACACTCCCAGGGGAGAGAGACCCCAGTAACCAACCCCCAGAGCCCTGTTAGACCATGGGAGACACGTCAGTCGGAGCAGGAAAGTGATGCCTTCCCTCCCCCCAAAATCCCATCATGGCACAGAGAGCCACCCCCTCAGTCACAGGGCAGACAGCCCCAATCAGCTGTCCCACAACCACTGGTGGGGAGCCATGCCATATCCCCAGGGGGAGAGGGAGCACCCTGCTCCCTGCAGTTCTCATGGGTGGGGGGTGTCCACCGCGCAATCATGGCAGGTGCCCCACAGCCACAGTTGAGAGAGGGACTCCATGGTTACAGAGAGAGAGGGAAGGGCGAGATCACTGGGGGGTAGGTGTGGAGAGGGACACCCCAGCATCGCGGAGAGGAGGTGAAGAGACACCCACAGCGGTGAGGCAGCAAAGAGGGTCGCCCAGCAAGGTGGGGATGGGCTGAGGAGGGGATGCCCCCATTTTGGCCTGAACAGACACTATGTCTGACAGAGGAGTCTCTGGCTCAAGGGGATGCACTTGGGCCCCCCAGACCTTGGGGGCTTGAGACAGGGAAACCTTTGATGCCACCAGGCCGAGCACGCCACTTGGAGCCAGATGGGGAGGCTGTGGGCCAGGGTCAGAGGGGACGATGAGAGGGAACATTCTTTGGTGGAGCACGGGCAGGAGGGGATGATACCCCCAGTCCCCATGAGTCAGGCTGACTCTCCCAGGAGGCCATTCCCACCTCTCCATCCCATGAGCCCTGGCCGTGCCACGTGTGCCCTCTACATGTGACCCATTCAGCCCATTCACACATAGGGCAGCTCTAAGGTGTCACGCTGGCTGCAGGGATTTGCAGCGGATTGAGAGGGATTAGCCCCAAGATTGGCCTTGAGGGGCAGGGCAGGAGCCAGGATCAGGGGGAAACAGCCTGGCAAGGGGGGGAGCAGGAGGGAGGACTGAGATAAATGCTGGGGGTGAGGCAGGCATGACCTGCTTTTGGCCTTGGCAGGAAAGGGAGGGTACAGCTTGCTGCAGGTCTTATTGACAATGGCTGAGCCTTGGCAGGGCCGAGCTGTGGGGTGAGGAGTGGGAACTCCAGCGCATGCGGATGAGCTGGAAAGGGTGGAGAGGACACAATCAGCACCTGCTATGGCTATTTAGGGCTGAGCAGCGCGATCTTCCCATTCTCCCATCTGGGATCCCCCCACTCCACTGGTAACTCCCCGCATCCAACTTGGGGATAGGATCTGGCAGGAGAGTTTTTCTGATGCGCCAAAGAACCCCCCACCCAGCCCACCCCTCAACTATCAAAGCCCTCCCCTGCCCCAACTGTCCAGCACCCTGCGGCAATTCACTGCTTCTTTACAGACAGCTGGTCACTTTTTATTTCACCTTTGGCCCCACTTCCAATTCCATCCAAGTCAGGGGACCTGGGTCCAGCACAGGCCCAGTTTGTAGTGATGGCATTCGGATGCATTCTGTAACCAGGCTAAGACCTTGGCTGTGAGCCTGGAATTCAGGTTACAAAATGCAGCTTAGAGCCATGTGCACTAAAGTTTGGTATGGGGTTGTAACTGGGCCATGGCACAATTGTGTTGTAATTGGCTAGATTGTAATTGTAGGGTAGGTTGGTTTTTCCTCACATCATTAGACCATGCCTTGTTCCACTGACGCACAGACACACTTGGTTGATGGATGCCTTAATGAAGCTTTGGGAAAGGAGTTGCTTACAATCAGCCATATACACAGTAGGTAAGACATTTACCCAGTCTAGACCAGGGTCGGTAGGAAGACACATGAAATACAATGGCAAATTTAGGACCTGTAATTCACCCTTGTTGCAATGCCATTGTAGCTAGTGTAGATGGGGCTTTTAACCACTGTGTCATTGATACCAGGTGTTCTCAATGTGGGGGGTTGCAAACAGGTGTCCGTGGGTCATGACCGCTCTGCCATTCCCATATTACTAAATGGGAGAAGAATTCAGGTAGATCTTGGAAAGCCTGGAAGGGGAGATCTATGGTGAGGTGTGTCGCTATGGAAAAGCGAGGTGGAGCATGGAAAAGATTGAGAATTGCAGATCTAGACCTACTCTGAGCAGGGTTAGACAACAAGGTGATAAACCTGTTTTCCATCTAGTCTAGTGCCCCCGGTGAAGCCGCAGTGGTGGTAATGCAGCAGGAGGAGGTTTCGTGAGTGCAGACAAACTTGTGGGGCTGATATAGATTAGGAGGGGAATTGTGGCTAATCTAGTGTCCTCAGATATCTGAGGATAAAGCAAATATGTGCTTTTGTTTTGCTGAAGGGAGAAGTGTACTAATCAAAAGCTAATGGGTGCTGGGGCTTCGCGCAGTTGAGAGCTGGGTCGTTTATGAAACCTGTTGGGATCAAAACTTATTTTCTTTCTACTTGTTTTTTATGTTAAAAAATGAGGTCGCCTTGCCCATGGCAGACTGTGGGCAGCTGGAAATCCAGTAGGACTGTGACAGCAGATATACTACGCAAGAACCCTGTGATGAATAGGAAGAGGAAGTAATTTTTACTCAGACTTTTAAAATATTCAGTAAAGTGGGTATTGATTTTGGGTTCCCAGCGTGAGACACCACATACCAAATTATCTGGTCTGGCTGAGCTGGACTCAACACAGGGCCAGAGGAGTGAGGGGCAAAGGTGACTTTAAGCACTTTTACCCTCCCTGATCCTGAGACTGGATGGGACCTGGGACAGGAGAACTTCAACCTCTCTGGCCACTCAGTAACAGACTTAAAGGTGGCAATTTTGCACCAGAAAAGCTTCAAATACAGATTCCAACGAGAAACTGCTGAACTTGAATTAATATGCAAATTAGACACCATCAATTTAGGCTTGAATAGAGACTGGGAATGGCTGAGTCATTACATACATTGAATCTATTTCCCCATGTTAAGTATTCTCATGCCTCTTGTCAGACTGTCTGTAATGGGCTATCTCGATTATCACTTCAAAAGTTTTTTCTCTTAGTTAATTAGCCTCTTAGAGTTGGTAGGACAACTCCCACCGTTTCATGTTCTCTGTATGTGTATATATATCTCCTTACTATATGCTCCATTCTATGCATCCGATGAAGTGGGCTGTAGCCCACGAAAGCTTATGCTCAAATAAATTTGTTAGTCTCTAAGGTGCCACAAGTACTCCTGTTCTTTTTATATAGAAATAGTATATTTCAATTCCCTCATTACAAGTACTGTAGTGCAATCTCTTTATCATGAAAGTTGAACTTACAAATGTGAATTATGTACAAAAAATAACTGCATTCAAAAATAAAACAATGTAAAACTAGCTCCTACAAGTCCACTTAGGCCTACTTCTTATTCAGCCAATCGCTCAGACAAACAAGTTTGTTTACATGTGCAGGAGATAATGCTGCCCTCTTCTTGTTTACAATGTCACCTGAAAGTGAGAACAGGCATTCTCATGGCACTGTTGTAGCTGGCGTCACAAGATATTTACATGCCAGATGCACTAAAGACTCATATTCCCTTCATGTTTCAACCACCATTCCAGAGGACATGTGTCCATGCTGATGACGGGTTCTGCTTGATAATGATCCAAAGCAGTGCAGACCGACACATGTTCATTTTCATCATCTGAGTCAGATGCCACCAGCAGAAGGGTGATTTTCTTTTTTGGTGGTTCGAGTTCTGTAGTTTCCGCATCGGAGTGTTGCTCTTTTAAGACTTTTGAAAACATGCTCCACACCTCATCCCTCTCAGATTTTGGAAGGCACTTCAGATTCTTAAACCTTGGATCGAGTACTTTAGCTATCTTTAGAAATCTCACATTGGTCCCTTCTTTGTGTTTTGTCAGATCTGCAGTGAAAGTGTTCTTAAAACGAACAACATGTGCTGGGTCATCATCCGAGACTGCTATAGCATGAAATATATGGCAGAATGCGGGTAAAACAGAGCATGAGTGTAATGAGGGTCCTCTGGTTTGCCCTTGCACTATGGGACCCCGGCGCCCACAAATCAGCCAGAGACCTCTTCTGGGTGCAATCACCAGTGCCTTTTATTTACAGTGTCAGCTCCCACCACCTTCTATTTACAGACCGCTCCAAACTAGCAATTTGGGGGACAGCTAGCTTTTCCAGCAAGCAGGGATGCACAGCCCTTTCCTTTCTCTCCCCCCCTTACTTACTTATTTCCTTACTTCCTGCCTGCCTGCCTGCCAGCCCTATAAAGCCCCCTGGCTAATGAGGCCCGCAGGTGCTTCCCTTCTACCAATTAGGAATGGCATACTCAGCCAGCTCCAATTAATGCTTCTTAATTGGAGCTGGGCTAACGGGGCTGGCTCAGGCCCTCCTGGCCAGCACCCTGTTACAATGAGACATATAGTTCTCTCCCAAGGAGTTAAGTTACTAATTTAATTAACGCATTATTTTTTTAACAAGCATCGTCAGCATGGAAGCTTGTCCTCTGGAATGGTGGCTGAAGCTTGAAGGGACATACGAATGTTTAGCATATCTGGCACGTAAATACCTTGCAATGCTGGCTACAAAAGTGCCATGTGAACGCCTGTCCTCATTTTCAGGTGACTTTGTAAATAAGAAGCGGGCAGCATTATCTCCCATAAATGTAAACAAACTTGTTTCTCTTAGCGATTGGCTGAACAAGAAGTAGGACTGAGTGGACTTGTAGGTGCTAAAGTTTTACATTGTTTTATAGTTATGTATTTATAGTATAGTTATGTAACAAAAAAAAGTCTACATTTGTAAATGGCACTTTCACGATAAAGAGATTGCACTACAGTACTTGTATGAGGTAAATTGAAAAATGCTATTTCTTGTTTGTCATTTTTACAGTGCAAATATTTGTAATAAAAAATAATAATATAAAGTGAGCACTGTACACTTTGTATTCTGTGTTGTAATTGTAATCAATGTATTTGAAAATGTAGAAAAACATCCAAAAATATTTAATATGTTTCAATTGGTATTCTACTGTTTAACAGTGCAATTAAAACTGTGATTAATCTCATTTAATTTTTTTGAGTTAATCACATGAGTTAACTGCGATTAATCGACAGCCCTAATTCAAATTAACTTGGTGTGTCTTTAAGCTTGTCTACACTTACATCAGCTTTATAGTTATTCTCCTGTCTGAAAACATTTTTCCAATTCTGGTCATAAATTTCCTTTACAACCAATGTAACTGGAAAAAATTATTAATTCATTCTATTTATTCAGTTTGTTCAGTGCATCTGAGGGCACTCTGTGTAGTCCATGTTAGAGCTGCTCAGAAAATATCCCTCAACTCGTAGAAAATTTTGATGAAAAACAAAAACAAAAAGTTTTCATCTAAATTATCTATGGAACATTTCAAATTTTTGTCAAAAGTTCAAATACTGAAAAGTTTTGCCCAACCCCTAAAAATTGATATTTTCAGGCATTTGTTTTTTAGACATTCAAACTTTTCCCTGGAAAGCAGCCACTTTTCACAAAAAAATAATTTAATCAAAAGACACTTTTCTGTTAAAAAAAATTGATGGAAATTGTTTTGACCAACTGTACCATCTGTGTCACCCTCTAGTGCAGGGGTCGGCAACCTTTCAGAAGTGGTGTGCCGAGTCTTCATTTATTCACTCTAATTTAAGGTTTCGCGTGCCAGTCATACATTTTAACGTTTTTAGAAGGTCTCTTTCTATAAGTCTATAATATATAACTAAACTATTGTTGTATGTAAAGTAAATAAGGTTTTTAAAATGTTTAAGAAGCTTAATTTAAAATTAAATTAAAATGCAGAGCCCCCAGGACCGGTGGCCAGGACCCGGGCAGTGTGAGTGCCACTGAAAATCAGCT
>QXTE01000236.1:1776-70101 GCA_003942145.1 Platysternon megacephalum | reverse complement strand
GAATCCTCTCCCCATATAGCGATCAGATCCAGTATCTCGCGTGTGGTCCATGCTGGTGCTCGTTTGCGGTTCTCGGACTGCATGGCTACCTGTGCTGTTCAGCTCTGTGTGGTCACCTGTGCTCACCAGGCTGGGCAGACAGGAAATGAAATTCAAAAGTTCGCGGGGCTTTTCCTGTCCAACTGCCCAGAGCATCCGAGTTTCGATTGCTGTCCAGAGCGGTCACAATGGTGCACTGTGGGATAGCTCCCGGAGGCCAATACCTTCGAATTCCGTCCACACTAACCCTAATTCGAACCGGCAATGTCGATTTCAGCGCTACTCCCCTCGTCGGAGAGGAGTACAGAAACCGATTTTAAGAGCACTTTAAATCGAATTAAATGGCCTCGTTGTGTGGACGGGTGCAAGGTTAATTCGCTATAACGCTGCTAAGTTCGAACTAAAATTGTAGTGTAGACCAGGCCTAAAAAGCAGGAGCATCTGCCCAGTCTGCGGAGTTACGGTAGGAATCCCCAAAAGCTGCGTTAATGAGAATGTGGGTTTGTCTGCTCTCTAGCAGTAACTGGCCCTAGTTACTGCACTTCCAGTAATACATAAAAGGGGGAGAGGTGCTCAGATATTACAGTAATGGAGGCCATAAAAATACAATAGGCAGATACAGAATTGTTTCCCCATTCTGCCGAAAGATCCCAGTAAAATAAAACTACTTCTGGTCGTTGCCACTTCACATCAGAGACCACAAGCACAACTCCGCTCCCTGTTCCTCTCTAAAGGAATCCTTCAGATCAGTGATTTACCAGCTGGAAAGAATTCTGTCACCCAGCGAGATCCGCGCTGGTTATTGTCTATAACAGGGATAGGCAACGTATGGCACACGTGCCGAAGGCGGCACACGAGCTGATTTTCAGCGGCACTCACACTGCCCGGGTCCTTGCCACTGGTCTGGGGGGCTCTGCATTTTAATTTAATTTTAAATGAAGCTTCTTAAACATTTTAAAAATCTTATTTACTTGACATACAACAATAGTCTAGTTACATATTATAGACTTATAGAAAGAGACCTTCTAAAAATGTTAAAATGTATTACTGGCACGCGAAACCTTAAATTAGGGCTTGGCTACACTTGCAGATGTACAGCGCTGTGAGTTAAACGTGCCTTCATAGAGCTGAATAGGGAAAGTGCTGCAGTCTGTCCACACTGCCAGCTGCCAGCGCAGTCGTGGCCACATTTGCGGCACTTGCAGCGGCATTGGGAGCGGTGCATTATGGACAGCTAGCCCACGGAGCACCTCTTCCCATTCTGGCGCCGTGGCTTGTAGGAAGGGGGCGGGGGATGCGGGGCATTCTGGGTCCTGTCCCAATGCCCCATGATGCATCGCTTCACATCCCAGCAATCCCTGTGTTTCCGTCCACATTTGGCGCCACTTGGCGCCATCTTTCAACGGTTTTTGTGCAGCGTGATCTGTGTGTTCCGTTTCGGTCTGCGGGAAATGGAGCCTGAACTGCTCAGAAATATGCTGACGAGTCTCGCCTTCACGTCACGTTTAGCAGTCGAGCTATTCCTTAGGATCCGAAGTGACAGTGAGGAGTCCGACGAGGAGTCCAACGATGATAGCGAGTCATGTAACGCGTACGACACGAAATTGCTTGTGTCATTCACGGACATGCTCAGCACCGTGGAATGCCGCTTCTGGGCTCAGGAAACAAGCACTGAGTGGTGGGATCACATCGTCATGCAAGTCTGGGATGACGAGCAGTGGCTGCAGAACTTTCGGATGAGAAAAGCCACTTTCATGGGACTGTATGAGTAGCTCGCCCCCACCCTGCGGCTCAAGGACACGAGATTGAGAGCTGCCCTGCTGGTGGAGAAGCGGGTGACTATTGCAATCTGGAAGCTGGCAACTCCAGACAGCTACCGATTGGTCGTGAACCAGTTTGGAGTGGGAAAGTCGACCGTTGGAATCGTGCTGATGCAAGTTTGCAGGGCCATTAATAAAATCCTGCTCAGAAGAACCGTGACTCCGGGTAACGTGCAGGACATTGTGGATGGCTTTGCACAAATGGGTTTCCCTAACTGTGGAGGGGCAATAGATGGGACGCATATTCCTATTCTGGCCCCGGAGCACCTAGCCTCCGAGTACGTTAATCGGAAGGGGTATTTCTCTATGGTACTCCAGGCGGTAGTGGATCACCGTGGGCGTTTCATTGACATTAATACAGGGTGGCCCGGAAAGGTGCATGATGCACGCATCTTTCGGAACACTGGCGTGTTCAGGAAGCTGGAGGCCGGGACTTTTTTCCCCGATAGGAAGATCACAGTAGGGGAAGTCGAAATGCCCATTGTGATCCTTGGAGACCCCGCTTACCCGCTAATGCCGTGGCTCATGAAACCCTACACAGGGTGCCTTGACAGTAGCAAGGAACGGTTCAACTACAGGCTGAGCCGGTGCCGAATGACTGTGGAGTGTGCTTTTGGCCGTTTAAAGGGCCGCTGGCGATCTCTGTATGGGAAGCTGGACTTGGCAGAAAACAGCATCCCCGCGGTTATATCCGCGTGCTGTACCCTCCATAATATTTGTGAAGGGAGGGGTGAAATATTCAGGCAGGCATGGACCTCCGATGTTCAACACCTGGAGGCTGAATTT
Source organism: Platysternon megacephalum (assembly GCA_003942145.1). Lineage (NCBI taxonomy): Eukaryota > Metazoa > Chordata > Testudines > Platysternidae > Platysternon > Platysternon megacephalum. The sequence goes on along the minus strand of QXTE01000236.1, from coordinate 67,456 downwards.
GCACAGCCAGAGAGCAGGGCTACTAGACGGGACCAGCACGGGGCTGCTAGGATTAGGGATGCCTTGAGGGAGCAATTTGAGGCTGAAAGCCAGCAGTAATGTCTGGTGCCCTGTGGTTANTCACAGATTTGCGTATGTCCTGTCTGGAGTGCTGTGCAATGAGTGCTGCACTTCAGGATGTCTATATTGCATGGTGAGGGGGGTTGAGTGCAGAGGGTAAGGGTCGTAGTTTTCAGGGCTGGGTGGTGAAGATACCGGTGTTGGAGGCAGCAGTTGGCGGTAAGAACCCGGACGTTGGGGAAAGTGGTTTGGAGGTGACATGGGGGCACAAGGTAAAGAGTTTTGGGGCAACGGCTGCAAGGGGGGGCGGGCGCGGTAGTGCTCCGCTTGCATGGCTACGAGCGCCTGGATAGAGTCTGCTTGGTGCTCCATGATGGTTATCAGCTGATCCGTGCTTTGCTGCCGGTGCTCCGTGGCCTTCCGCCGGTGCGCTGCGTTTTCCTGGCGGATCCTGCTTTCTCTCTCCCTCCACTCCTGCGCTTTCTGATTCTCTTTAACAGACTGCTGCATCACTTGGTGCAGCATGTCTTCCTTGCATTTCCGCGGTCTCTTCCGGAGTCTTTGCAGTCTTTGAGCCGGTGAAAACACGGACGGCTGATGTCTCAAGGTTGCATCTGGAAAGGCAAAATGCAACACTTAACAGAGGCAGCATTGTTTGTACCAGACAGAGTAATGATTCCCCCGCACTTGAGGAGGGCACACACAGTCTACACAATAGCATAATTTTCCCATCCCAAAGAGAGCGCACATAACCCACGGGAGCCCCAAAATGGTGAGTAAGGGGGACTGATTGTTTCTGGGCTGTACTGTCCTCTGGGTTTCTGTGCCTTGGGGAGAGCCAACAGCTGCAGGGGGCACCTACACTGAACACTGTCCCAACATTTTCCACAGGAGTCCATCCTGGAAGATATCTCACTGCTGAGGGTGACCTGGGAAGCAAGGGAGGGTCTTCTACTGCAATGCGGCTTCCGCCCTGGCCCATATGCAGCTTNGGCTCGAGAAGAGCTCCTGGCTGCATGCTTCCAGGGATTCCGGGGTGTCTCCCCCCGCCCCAGCACCCTCACTCCCGCTTTCCTCCTCCTCCATCTCCTCCTCCCCCCGCTCTGAAGTGTCCATGGTGGTGCTCGGCATGGAGGTGGGGTCACCCCCAAGTATCGCATCCAGCTCTTTGTAGAACCGGCAGGTCGTGGGGGGAGCACCCGAGCAGCTGTTTGCCTCGCGGGCTTTGCGGTAGGCATTCCGCAGCTCCTTCACCTTAATCCTGCACTGCAGAGCGTCCCGGTCATGGCCCCTTTCCATCATGGCCCTTGATATCTGCCCGAAGGTATTGTAATTCCTACGGCTGGAGCGCAGCTGGGACTGGACAGCTTCCTCCCCCCAAACACTGATGAGGTCCAGCAACTCGCCATTGCTCCATGCTGGGGCTCGCCTGGCGCATGGAGGCATGGTCACCTGGAAAGATTCGCTGATAGCACTCCACGCCTGGCTAGCTGAGCAAACTGGAAGGGGATTTTTCAAATTCCCGGGGAATATAAAGGGTGGGTCTGACGGTTGGTCACCTGAGGCCAGGGCAGTAGAGTTCGAACTGATGACCAGAGTGGCTAGAACAGGCATTGTGGGATACTGCCGAATACTTCTGGAGGCCAATCAGTGCGCATTGGGTGGCCACACTGGCGCCGCAGCGCAGCAGTGCAATACTCTTTATTCCTCTGGCGGAGGTGGAGTACAAGCAGCGCTGTATCCGCGGAGATACAGCGCTGTACGTGCCTTGCCAGTGTGGACGGGGAGTGAGTTACAGCGCTGTGGGCGGCTTTATTGCGCTGTAACTTGCAAGTGTAGCCAAGCCCTTAGAGTGAATAAATGAAGACTCGGCACACCACTTCTGAAAGGTTGACGACCCCTGGTCTATAATCAAGGCGTATCGACCTTGCTACCAGGTCCCTTTATTGCATGTCTAACAGACCTTTTGCTATCCTTGGGTGTATAAGCAGGGGAATAATGAGTAGGATACTGTATACAGCATTAGTGAGGCCATTACTGGAGACTCTGTCTAGTTCTGGGGTCCAGGCTTTAAAAAGGACTTTGACAAGTTGGAAAGCTTTCAGAAAAGAGCGACAAGGATGATCTGAGGTCAGGAAAGCTGCCCTACAGTGAGCGATTAAAGACGCTCAGTCTATTTAGCTTAGCCAAGAGAAGGTTAAGAGGTGACTTGATCACGGTCTATAAGTCCCTACTTGGGAAAGAGATTTCTGAGGGTAGACAGCTTTTTAATCTAGCAGACAAAGGCTCAGAGCGATCCAGTGGCTGGAGGGTGAGGCTGAACAAATTAAAAGTAGAAATAAGGTACAGATTTTTTTGTTTACAGTGAGGGTAATTAACCATTGGTACATTTTACCTAGGGTGACCAGATGAGGGGAATAAAATATCGGGACACATGGGGGGGCGGGGCGGGTGCTGAGAAAAAAAAAAGCCAAGTGAGTCCCAGCTGAGAGAAAAAAAAAAAAAAGCCAAGCGAGTCCCAGCTGAGAGGAAAAAAAAAAAAAAAGCCGAGTGAGTCCCGGCTGAGAGAAAAAAAAAAAAAAAAAAAAAGTGCTGCCTGCGGATATCTCTGTCCCGCGTCCCGACCAAAGATCGGTCGGGACGCGGGACAGAGACCGAAATATCGGGATGGTCCCGATAAAATCGGGACGTCTGGTCACCCTAATTTTACCTCAGGGGTCTCAAACTCCCAGCCCGCGGGCCATCTGCGGCCTGCGAGTTTCCCCAATGTGGCCTGCGGCGCTCCAGCAGTTTTGGGGCCGGGTCTCTCCCTTGGCCCCACCTGCTGCCCCCAGGCAGTCCCCCCTCAGGGGCCCTGGCAGTGCAGCGGAGCTGAGCAGCTTCTGCCTGATCGCTCCAGTGGCTGCCAGCCCCTCCATGCGGCTGAGGAGTGGGGCGGGGCTGTGCCTCCGCACGCTGCCCCCGCCCCGAGCGCCCCTGCAGCCACTGGGACGCTGTGGGGATGGTGCCTGGGGGCAGAAGCGCGCGGAGGCCCCCGGCCTGCTCCTCCTCTGCTGCTTCCAACTGCTAAATTCCCAGCTTATAGTAAAAACTCATTGTTAGTCCCTAAGTGCATGACCTTGCACTTTGCACTATTAAATTTCATCCCATTTCTATTACTCCAGTTTTCAAGATCGTCCAAATCTTCTTGTATGATATTGCAGTCCTTCTCTGTACTGGCAATCCCTCCCAAATTTGTGTCATCCACAGATTTTATTAGCACACTGCCATTTTTGGTGCCATGGTCATTAATCATAGAATCATAGGAATGGAAGAGACCTTGAGAGGTCATCTAGTCCAGTCCCCTGCACTCATGGTAGGACAAAGTATTATCTAGATGAAAATTTTAAATAAGATTGGACCCAAAACTGATCCTTGAGGAACTCCACTAGTAACCTGACAGTTCACCTTTTAGTATGTAGTGTCCCCTGTAACCATGGGATGTAGTTGATTCCCCATCACTTGAAGTCTTTAAATTAAGATCGGATGTCTTTCTAAAAGATCTTTGGTAGCTCAGCAAGGTATTCTGAGCTTGATGCAGGAATTGCTTGGGGAAGTTCTCTGGCCTGTGCTGAGCAAGAGGCCAGACTAGATGATCATCATGGTCCATTCTGGCCTTATGTAAAACTCCAGCGGAGACTTTGGCCAACCAATAGTGCTGTAACTATAGCAACCATTCAAGAGTACAAGTATCAGGGGGTAGCCGTGTTAGTCTATATCCACAAAAACAACAAGGAGTCCGGTGGCACCTTAAAGACTAACAGATTTATTTGGGCATAAGCTTTCGTGGGTAAAAAACCTCATCTGAAGAAGTGAGATTTTTTACCCACGAAAGCTTATTCCCAAATAAATCTGTTAGTCTTTAAGGTGCCACCAGACTCCTTGTTGTTTTTGCATTCAAGAGGACTCATCAGTCTTCATTCCACTCCAGGCTCATCCTTGCATTCCTCTTCCAAATGCTCCCCCCACCCCTTGGGACAGTGAACACTCTCTCAATGGAACCAGGCACAGCATTTAATTGAGCAGAAGGTTCCATTTGTTCTGAATTCTGGAGCAGCTACAATGTAGGAATCGATTTATCCAGTTGGTTACACTTCTGGGTGCTGCTCCCACAGGGTGTTGTAAGAAAGAACCAGCAAAATTCCCTTTTATTTGACTCGATAAGCAGGGGTGCCCATTATGCCCTATGCTGTGACACCATTAGTCATGGCCTTCTCAATACTGCATTGCAGGTATGAACTATGCGACCCTCCCTTCCCTCTTTGCTGTGATACCCTCACCTACTGTAAGCCACTAGTCCAGCATGTCCATTACCCACCATCCTTGAAGTGATGACAACCCCACCTGTGGCTGAAGGTAAACTGGAATCTAACTTGGATTTGTTCCCCTTGGACTCAACAGCAATTTCACACCCAGATAACTTTACAGCCATTGGGTCCAATTATCTTTTCCGCTAAAGGGGGTGGAACTGCCCTGTAGAACTGCCCGGGTGTAAATGGTTTCCCTGGCTGGGAGAGAGCTATTAAAATGGTTCTGTTCTGGCCCCCCAATCCAGATTCTTGGAAAGGATGTGGCCCAGGGATGAAGGGGGCATGGGCATAGCACACGGGAATGCAGCTACCCCTGCTTGGTGGATGACTCATAAGGAACCATTGCAGAACTATTAGCGGTAAATATGTCCAATGGTCTGTGATGGGATGTTAGATGGGGTGGGATCTGAGTTACTACAGAGAATTCTTTCCTGGGTGTCTGGCTGGTGAGTCTTGCCCACATGCTCAGGGTTTAGCTGATTGCCATATTTGGGGTCGGGAAGGAATTTTCTTCCAGGGCAGATTGGCAGAGGCCCTGGGGGTTTTTCGCCTTCCTCTGCAGTGTGGGGTACGGGTCACTTGCTGGAGGATTCTCTGCACCTTGAAGTCTTTAAACCACAAGTTGAGGACTTCAATAGCTCAGACATAGGTCAGGGGTTTGTTACAGGAGTGGGTGGGTGAGATTCTGTGGCCTGCGTTGTGCAGGGGGTCAGACTAGATGATCATAATGGTCCCTTCTGACCTTAAAGTCTATGAGTCAGACAGAACATTGATTAAAGCACCCTCAAGGTCACTCTAAGATATTGTACACTGGGGGCTGGGAAGACCTCTGGTTGAATGGAGCATTCAGGAGCAAGCTGGTCCTTTGCCTCTCCTCCACCTCCATCCCTTAGCCAAGTGCAGGAATGGAGGGACAGAATTTGGGTCAAAGCACCCAATCCTTCTGATGGAGGCAAAACTCAGGTGGAATTTGATAGGGGATTTATCTGTGTTTGGGCTGCAGGATCGGGCGTTAGTCACTGTGTAGCCTGATCTATAGATTATGTATTAATTATATTGATTACTTAAGAATTCTCAGTTATCACTTTGAAGGTTGACAGGTTCTTGCCCCAAGATCAGGCCCAGTATTATTAAAATTACTATATAGTTGGGAACCCCGATGTGCACAGTTGCAACACTGACACTATAAAAACAACGAGGAGTCCAGTGGCACCTTAAAGACTAACAGATTTATTTGGGTATAAGCTTTCGTGGGTAAAAAATCACTTCTTCAGATGCATGGAGTGAAAATTACAGGCATAAATATACTGGCACATGAAGAGAAGGGAGTTACCTTACAAGTGGAGAACCAGTGATGACAAGGCCAACTCAGTCAAGGTGGATGTGGTCCACTCCCAATAATTGATGAGGAGATGTCAATACCAAGAGAGGGAAAATTGCTTTTATAGTGAACCAGCCACTCCCAGTCCCTATTCAAGCCCAAATTAATGGTGTTGAGTTTGCAAATGAATTGTAGCTCTGCAGTTTCTCTTTGAAGTCTGTTTTTGAAGTTTTTTTGTTGAAGTATGGAGAGTCCTGTGGCACCTTTAAGACTAACAGATGTATTGGNAGACAGAACATTGATTAAAGCACCCTCAAGGTCACTCTAAGATATTGTACACTGGGGGCTGGGAAGACCTCTGGTTGAATGGAGCATTCAGGAGCAAGCTGGTCCTTTGCCTCTCCTCCACCTCCATCCCTTAGCCAAGTGCAGGAATGGAGGGACAGAATTTGGGTCAAAGCACCCAATCCTTCTGATGGAGGCAAAACTCAGGTGGAATTTGATAGGGGATTTATCTGTGTTTGGGCTGCAGGATCGGGCGTTAGTCACTGTGTAGCCTGATCTATAGATTATGTATTAATTATATTGATTACTTAAGAATTCTCAGTTATCACTTTGAAGGTTGACAGGTTCTTGCCCCAAGATCAGGCCCAGTATTATTAAAATTACTATATAGTTGGGAACCCCGATGTGCACAGTTGCAACACTGACACTATAAAAACAACGAGGAGTCCAGTGGCACCTTAAAGACTAACAGATTTATTTGGGTATAAGCTTTCGTGGGTAAAAAATCACTTCTTCAGATGCATGGAGTGAAAATTACAGGCATAAATATACTGGCACATGAAGAGAAGGGAGTTACCTTACAAGTGGAGAACCAGTGATGACAAGGCCAACTCAGTCAAGGTGGATGTGGTCCACTCCCAATAATTGATGAGGAGATGTCAATACCAAGAGAGGGAAAATTGCTTTTATAGTGAACCAGCCACTCCCAGTCCCTATTCAAGCCCAAATTAATGGTGTTGAGTTTGCAAATGAATTGTAGCTCTGCAGTTTCTCTTTGAAGAAGTTTTTTTGTTGAAGAATGGAGAGTCCTGTGGCACCTTTAAGACTAACAGATGTATTGGAGCATAAGCTTTCGTGGGTGAATACCCGCTTCGTCAGACGCATGTAATGGAAATTTCCAGAGGCAGGTATAAATATGCAGGCAAGAATCAGTCTGGAGATAACGAGGTTAGTTCAATCAGGGAGGCTGAGGTCCTCTGCTAGCAGTTGAGGTGTGAACACCAAGGAAGGAGAAACTGCTTTTGTAGTTGGCTAGCCATTCTCAGTCTTTGTTTAATCCTGATCTGATGGTGTCAAATTTGCAAATGAACTGAAGCTCAGCAGTTTCTCTTTGAAGTCTGGTCCTGAAGTTCTTTTGCTGTAAGATGGCTACCTTTACATCTGCTATTGTGTGGCCAGGGAGGTTGAAGTGTTCTCCTACAGGTTTTTGTATATTGCCATTCCTAATATCTGACTTGTGTCCATTTATCCTTTTACGTAGTGACTGTCCAGTTTGGCCAATGTACATAGCAGAGGGGCGTTGCTGGCACATGATGGCATATATAACATTGGTGGATGTGCAGGTGAATGAACTGGTGATGTTGTAGCTGATCTGGTTAGGTCCTATGATGGTGTTGCTGGTGTAGATATGGGGGCAGAGTTGGCATCGAGGTTTGTTGCATGGATTGGTTCCTGAGTTAGAGTTGTTATGGTGCGGTGTGTGGTTGCTGGTGAGAATATGCTTAAGGTTGGCAGGTTGTCTGTGGGCGAGGACTGGCCTGCCTCCCAAGGTCTGTGAAAGCGAGGGATCATTGTCCAGGATGGGTTGTAGATCACTGACGATGCGTTGGAGAGGTTTAAGCTGAGGACTGTAGGTGATGGCCAGTGGAGTTCTGTTGGTTTCTTTCTTGGGCTTGTCTTGTAGCAGGAGGCTTCTGGGTACACGTCTGGCTCTGTTGATTTGTTTCCTTATTTCCTTGTGCGGATATTGATTGAACTAACCTCGTTATCTCCAGAATGATTCTTGCCTGCATATTTATACCTGCCTCTGGAAATTTCCATTACATGCGTCTGACGAAGTGGGTATTCACCCACGAAAGCTTATGCTCCAATACGTCTGTTAGCCTTAAAGGTGCCACAGGACTCTGTTGCTTTTTACAGATCCAGACTAACAGGGCTCCCCCTCTGATACTTTGTTGCAGGATGGCTACTTTTAAATCTGTTATTGAATGTTCAGGGAGACTGAAGTGCTCTCCTACTGGCTTTTGTATGTTACCAGTCCTGATGTCTGATTTGTGTTCATTTATTCTTTTACGTAGAGACTGTCCGGTTTGGCCAATGTACATGGCAGAGGGGCATTGCTGGCACATGATGGCATATATCACATTAGTAGATGTGCAGGTGAATGAGCCCCTGATGGTGTGGATGGTGTGGTTGGGTCCTATAATGGTGTCACTAGAGTAGATATGGGGACAGAGTATGCAACGAGGTTTGTTACAGGGATTGGTTCCTGGATTAGTGTTTCTGTGGTATGGTGTGTAGTTGCTGGTGAGTATTTGTTTCAGGTTGGGGGGCTGTCTGTAAGCGAGGACTGGCCTGCCTCCCAAGGTCTGTGAGAGTGAGGGATCGTTTTCCAGGATAGGTTGTAGATCGTTGATCATGTGCTGGAGAGGTTTTAGCTGCAGGCTGTACGTGATGGCCAGTGGTGTTCTGTTATTTTCCTTGTTGGGCCTGTCCTGTAGTAGGGGATTTCTGGGTACCCGTCTCGCTCTGTCAATCTGTTTCCTCATTTCCCCAGGTGGGTATTGTAGTTTTAAGAATGCTTGATAAAGATCTTGTAGCTGTTTGTCTCTGTCTGAGGGATTGGAGCAAATGCGGTTGTATCTTAGGGCTTGGCTGTAGAGAATGGATCGTGTGATGTGTCCTGGATGGAAGCTGGAGGCATGCAGGTAAGTATAGCGGTCAGTAGGTTTCTGGTATAGGGTGGTGTTTATGTGACCATCACTTATTTGCACTGTAGTGTCCAGGAAGTGGCTCTCTTGTGTGGACTGGTCCAGACTGAGGGTGATGGTGGGGTGGAAATTGTTGAAATCCTGGTGGAATTCTTCAAGGGCCTCCTTCCCGTGGGTCCATATGATGAAGATGTCATCAATGTAGCGCAAGTAGAGTAGGGGCACTAGGGGACGAGAGCTGAGGAAGCATTGTTCTAAGTCAGCCACAAAATGTTGGCATACTGTGGGGCCATGCGGGTACCCATAGCAGTGCTGCTGACTTTGAGGTATAAGTTGTCCCCAAATCTGAAATGGTTGTGGGTGAGGACACAAAGCTCAGCCACCAGGTGTGCCGTGGCCTCATCAGGGGTACTGTTCCTGACAGCTTGTAGTCCATCCTCATGTGGAATATTGGTGTAAAGAGCTTCTACATCCATGGTGGCCAGGATGGTGTTTTCAGGAAGATCACCAATGCATTGTAGTTTCCTCAGGAAGTCGGTGGTGTCTCAAAAATAGCTAGGAGGTCTGGTAGTGTAGGGTCTGAGGAGAGAGTCCAAATAGCCAGATAATCCTGCTGTTAGGGTGCCAATGCTTGAGATGATGGGGCGTCCAGGATTTCCAGGTTTATGGATCTTGGGTAGCAGATAGAACAACTCTGCTCAGGGCTCTAGGGGTGTGTCCGTGTAGATTTGTTCCCGTGCTGTAGCAGGGAGTTTGTTGAGCAGATGGTGTAGTTTCTTTTGATACTCCTCAGTGGGATCGGAGGATAGTGGCCTGTAGAATGTGGTGTTGGAGAGTTGTCTGGCAGCCTTCTGTTCATAATCCGACCTGTTCATGATGAATACAGCACCTCCTTTGTCAGCCCCTTTGATTAAAATGTCAGAGTTGTTTCTGAGGCTGTGGATGGCGTTGCGTTCTGTATAGCTGAGGTTATGGGGCAAGTGATGCTGTTTATTCACAATTTCAGCCTGTGCACGTCTGTGGAAGCACTCTATGTAGAAGTCCAGTCTGTCATTTCGACCATCAGGAGGAGTCCACGCAGAATTCTTCTTCTTGTAGTGTTGGTAGGAGGGTTCCTGTGGATCAGTGCACTGTTCAGTGGTGTGTTGAAAATATTTCTTGAGTCGGAGACAGCGAAAGTAGGCTTCCAGATCACCGCAGAACTGTATTGTAGCTCTGCAGTTTCTCTTTGAAGTCTGTTTTTGAAGTTTTTTTGTTGAAGTATGGCTACTTGTAAATCTGTTATTGAATGTCAAGGGAGATTGAAGTGTTCTCCTACTGGCTTTTGTGTCCATTTATTTCCTGATGTCTGATTTGTGTCCATTTATTCTTTTATGTACAATTCATTTGCAAACTTAACACCATTCATTTGGGCTTGAATAGGGACTGGGAGTGGTTGGCTCACAACAAAAGCAATTTTCCCTCTCTTGGTATTGACATCTCCTCATCAATTATTGGGAGTGGACCACATCCACCTTGACTGAATTGGCCTTGTCAACACTGGTTCTCCACTTGTAAGGTAACTCCCTTCTCTTCATGTGCCAGTATATTTATGCCTGTACCTGTAATTTTCACTCCATGCACCAGAGGGTGACCAGCCCTCTGTGGAGAAAGAAGTGGTTCGGGACTATTTAGAAAAGCTGGATGAGCACAAGTCCATGGGGCCGGATACGCTGCATCCGAGGGTGCTAAAGGAGTTGGCGGATGTGATTGCAAAGCCATTGGCCATTATCTTTGAAAACTCATGGCGATCGGGCGAGGTCCCGGATGACTGGAAAAAGGCTAATGTAGTGCCCATCTTTAAAAAAGGGAAGAAGGAGGATCCGGGGAACTACTGGCCAGTCAGCCTCACCTCAGTCCCTGGAAAAATCATGGAGCAGGTCCTCAAGGAATCAATTCTGAAGCACTTAGAGGACAGGAAAGTGATCAGGAACAGTCAGCATGGATTCACCAAGGGCAAGTCATGCCTGACTAACCTAATTGCCTTCTATGATGAGATAACTGGGTCTGTGGATGAGGGGAAAGCAGTGGATGTGTTATTCCTTGACTTTAGCAAAGCTTTTGATACGGTCTCCCACAGTATTCTTGCCGGCAAGTTAAAGAAGTATGGGCTGGATGAATGGACTATAAGGTGGATAGAAAGCTGGCTAGATCGTCGGGCTCAACGGGTAGTGATCAACGGCTCCATGTCTAGTTGGCAGCCGGTTTCAAGCGGAGTGCCCCAAGGGTCGGTCCTGGGGCCGGTTTTGTTCAATATCTTCATTAATGATCTGGAGGATGGCGTGGACTGCACTCTCAGCAAATTTGCAGATGACACTAAACTGGGAGGAGTGGTAGATACGCTGGAGGGTAGGGATAGGATACAGAGGGACCTAGACAAATTAGAGGATTGGGCCAAAAGAAATCTGATGAGGTTCAACAAGGACAAGTACAGAGTCCTGCACTTAGGACGGAAGAATCCCATGCACTGCTACAGACTAGGGACCGAGTGGCTAGGCAGCAGTTCTGCAGAAAAGGACCTGGGGGTTACAGTGGACGAGAAGCTGGATATGAGTCAACAGTGTGCCCTTGTTGCCAAGAAGGCTAACGGCATTTTGGGCTGTATAAGTAGGGGCATTGGCAGCAGATCGACGGATGTGATCATTCCCCTCTATTTGGCACTGGTGAGGCCTCATTTGGAGTACTGTGTCCAGTTTTGGGCCCCACACTACAAGAAGGATTGGAAAGAGTCCAGCAGAGGGCAACAAAAAATGATTAGGGGGCTGGAACACATGATTTATGAGGAGAGGCTGAGGGAACTGGGATTATTTAGTCTGCAGAAGAGAAGAATGAGGGGGTATTTGATAGCTACTTTCAACTACCTGAAAGGGGGTNTTCTGTGAACCAACCCGTCACAGTCTCAAGTTGCAGTGGGGGAGGTTTAGGTTGGATATTAGGGGAAAAAATTTCACTAGGAGGGTGGTGAAGCACTGGAATGGGTTATCTAGGGAGGTGGTGGAATCTCCTTCCTTTTAGGTTTTTAAGGTCAGGCTTGACAAAGCCCTGGCTGGGATGATTTAGTTGGGGATTAGGTCCTGCTTTGAGCAGGAGGTTGGACTAGATGACCTCCTGAGGTCCCTTCCAACCCTGATATTCTATGATTCTATGATCTGAAGAAGTGGTTTTTTACCCACGAAAGCTTATGCCCAAATAAATCTGTTAGTCTTTAAGGTGCCACCGGACTCCTCATTGTTTTTGTGGCTACAGACTAACACGGCTACCCCTCTGATACTCACACCATTGGAACTCCTCTATATTTACAATAATTTATTAGTTCATTTAGCAAAATCACAAACTCTCTAACCCAGTAAGGTGGCTAGAGATAATACAGAATGTAATCTGCACAGCCACATACTCACACCATGCCTTGCAGAACAACCTGAATGTTAGCCATTTTCTTCCTCATCACCATCACCTTCCTCATCATCACCAGTGGCCATCACCTTGGCACCTCCCAAGGGCTACATCTCTCTCTCCTCTCGCCCACAGGCTGGATAATATGTTATGCTGACGCCACTATGTCTAATGCATAGTCACTAGGGGTTTCTCCCCTCTTCCTTATTTGTATGTCCTAACCCTACTAATGTTGGGGTGCCCTTCTCCTATAGATTAGTGTATTAATGATCTCAACGTATTATCATATACATCAGTTTGTTGCCATGGCACTCTTGTGGTCAGATATTTGCGGATATTCTATCCAAAATCCGGTGTTAGCTCATACTCCTGTGGTTGGCTGATGTCATTAGGGACCAAATTCCCCCTGCCACTCTATTTCCAGTTCCCCAAAATGTAGGGGTGACTGTTAGGTCATTTATCTGTGCCCAAGTTCATAGGCCTCAAGCCTTATGCTAACTGCTGAAGCCAACATCTTACAGGAGACAAGCCTGTAGGTTCTGTGCGTTACTGCTGAATATAATGAAGGCAAGCTAGCCCTGTGGGCTACAACTGAAACCCTTTCAATAGCTGGGGATTAATGAGCACAACAACCTCGTGCTTTTACTGGCTCTGCACTGTGTCCTAACTCAAGCAATTACCGATTTGAGCATCTGGAGAACACACAACTCATTTAAGCCGTGGCAGGATTAATACAGTCATAGAGGGCACACTCTCCTGGCCTTCTCCAAAGCCTCCCCATTAATCCTCTGCCATGTCTCTCCATGTACGCAGGTGAACAGAAGAGACAAAGCCAGGCTGCGCCTGCAAACTCAGCAGCTGCCCATCCGGAGGGAGCTAGCTCTCTCAAACGCCTTTCAATATTATTTGTCAGCACAGCTCCAGTTCACATCACTCTGGGCCTATCCTGAGGCTGGGACTCCACACCCAGAGTAAGCCAGAGGACAGATCCTGTTCCCCATATGCCACTCCAGCAACATAGAGGGCCAGACCTGTGCAATGGGAGGCCGGGGTAGAATTCCCCTGGCACAGGCCCTCACAAGGATGTACTGTGGGCATGAGAGGCGAGGGCCATAGTGCGCCCCCGAGGGGATTCCTAGGGAGCCATCAGGAGGCGACTGTAAATCAGGGCACTTCTGCAGCTGCTCATCTACACCAAGGACCCTGCCGGCCCCCAGCCAGCTCATAATCCAAAGGCACAAATGTGGTGTGAAGTTGGTTTGACCCTCCGCCCCCTGTGCTGCACTCTATAGGGGCAGCACGCAGAATCTCAGCCTAGAAGACTCAAGGGGAAGAGCCCCCTGGCTGCCCCTATACATAGGAGCCGGAGGGAGACATGCTGCTGCTTATGGAAGCCAAGTGGAGTGGGGCAAGCCCTGGACCCCGCTCCCTGGCGGGAGCTCAAGGGCCAAATTAAAACATCTGGAGACCCCCAAATGCGGCCCCCGGGCCGTAGTTTGCCCACCCCTGGTCGAGGTCACCAGGAGGGGATGATAAGCCATGCCTGTGGACTGCTTTAAAAGCATTGTTCTCTAAATGCTTTATTCCTACTGTTAAAACAACCGTACTTTGGTTTAAGCCGGCTGTCGGGTCACTGCTCACCCCGGTCGGACTCCTGAAGAGAAGAACCACAGGTGCTGCACTCAGTCAGCATGGTAACCCAGGAGAGGGAGAAGGGCAGGATTCTGCCCCAGGAGAGGAAAAGGCGCAGGGCTGACACCTGAGGAGGTGGCCCAGAGAGGGAACGGGGGTGCCGCTTGCCCTATTCCCATGACACAGGTGACCATCCTTGCTTACCCTGCCGCCACCCTGAATGGTTAGAATAGCCAAAGAGGAAATAACAAGCCAACCCCTGCAGTCTATACCCGCAGCCATCCCCCGCAACATCAATAACGGGAAACAGTCACTTAACAGAGAACCCAGAGGAAACAGGACTAGAAGCCTGGATGGGTTACCCCAGCCCTCTGCTGGCTCCAAGCGGCAGCCAAAGGCCAAGCTTTGCTCCAGGGTACCCAATGGAGCTGCACTATCTTCAGTGGCTGATTCCCAGAAGCTCTGGTAAAAGACAGATCATTTGTTCTAGCTCCACTCACCTGCCATAGCTCGAGGTTACAAGATGTTGCACTCACAGTGACACAGCAACAATAGGCACAAGAGAGAAACGACCCCTTCCTAGAGAGCTTCCTGGTAGCGCCTCACCATTGGCTCGCTCTCTTAGGTTCACTATTTTTCCCAGAATGCCTTTCTAGGGGCAGCCCTTTACATTTGGCAGAACCAAGCAGCCACAGCACTGAAGTGCCTCTTTTGCAGGAGGTTGGATCTGTTTCCCTTCCAGCCAGTTGAGACGTCTCTGTCAGATTTGCCCTTTCCTATGACTAAGGAGCTGGCCTAGGAGGTGGGACTTGTTCCAGGGCAGGGGAACTATCCATTCATGCCAACGGCTACAGTTCCAGCTTTGTTTTCTTTTTTTAAATCAAATGCAACTAAATCCTAACCTCAGCCTAGCCCCACAGCTGCAAACACACACAAGAGGTGACTACATCCCCCGACAGATGAGAAGACTGAGCTGCCTCTGATGGGACGTCTGAAAACAGTTCCCATCTCTGACCCTCCATGGCTTCCCAATGGCATGGCTGCTTCCCAATGGCACAGCCGTTGAGGCTGATACATCACGTGGGGCCTGGATTTGCTGCTGCTGTTTCCCATCGTTAGTGGCTGTGCACTGTTGCCAACACAGGACCTGGCGTTCTCAGAGCTATTCTCCTCCTTGGTGTTGGTTAATTGCCATGTGTTCCTGCCGTAGGATGGACCTTCGGGGTGGCTGGGACGTAGAACCGCGGGGTGGATGCGATAGCTCTTCCTGAGGGGAAGCCAGTGGGATTTGGGCACCGAACTTGCTTGTAGCCCATGCCCCGGTCACATGGCAGGGGCCAGTATCCATTGACGGCAGCAGCTCCTGTTAGAGCCGGCCAGGCAGAGTAAGGGTAACAGAGTAGCTTCTCCTCCCAGCTTTGATAGTGGAGACAGCCTGGTAAATAAGTAGGGTTGCCAACGCTCCAGGATTGTCCTAGAGTCTCCAGGAATTAAAGATGAATCTTTAATTAAAAATGATGTCATGTGATGAAACCTCCAGGAATATGTCCAACCAAAACTGGCAACCCTAATGAGTAGCCCAACAGGTCCTAGGTTTTCCCTGATTAATGACTATTCACCGTATCTCAAACCATTTCTGTCATAGCAGGGGGCCCTGACTTACATCCCTGCACCCCACACAGGGTGTAAATCAGGGCAGAATTAGGCCCAGGGAGTTCAAGAGCAGCCATATCCCAATCACACTGCCCCCAAGCCGAGTGATTCTGGTTGCCTCCCAGGGGATAGTTGGGGCAGAAGGGGTTTGTAACGGTCCTTACATGTTTTGCTGGTAGAGGATCATGCGCAGATTACCGTAGTAATAGCCATAATTGTCCCAGGGAAGCTAGGCCTGGTTCTCTGCTGTCTTATGCAGTCACTTACACCTGTGCCAAGAAAAGTCATCGGCATGGCTGCACTTCACGCCCACTCGGCAAAGCTGTAATTGGCTACATGAGGTGCCAAGCTGTGGAGAAGCCAGCCTGGCATCTTTAGGTAACATCCAAGCCAAGAATTTCCCCACTTTGGGTCTGATCCAACATCCACTGAAGTCATCGGAAAGACTTCCTTTGACTGTAATGATCTTGGATGAGGCCCTTAATCCCTGGCCATTTGCAGCACCCTGCTGAGCTTTAGGGCTCTCTATGGGAGCAAAGTATTGATCAAATGCAGTTTGTATCAGTTTTCAGGTTGTATCAGGGAATGATCTTGCAGGGCTCATACCATAAATAGCTAAACACCCCTCAATTCCCTGCTGCAATCAATGTGACCCAAACACCCCAAGTGTAATGCTTCTGAGAAGCAAACTTTTCCCGAAGGCTCTGAATCAGAGATTGACAGGAGGTGACTAGTCCGTGGGGGAGGTCTAGGTTGGATATTAGGAAAAACGTTTTCACTAGGAGGGTGGTGAAGCACTGGAATGGGTTACCTAGGGAGGTGGTGGAATCTCCTTCCTTAGAGGTTTTTAAGGTCAGGCTTGACAAAGCCCTGGCTGGGATGATTTAGTTGGGGATTGGTCCTGCTTTGAGCAGGGGGTTGGACTAGATACCTCCTGAGGTCCCTTCCAACCCTGATATTCTATGATTCTTTTGCAGGTCCCCTCCACACCCTGCCTAGGAAGAACACCACCCACACTGCTGTTTAAGTGTAAATGTTCCTTTAATTACTAAGGGAGAAAGGAAAGGGAGGGGAATAACAATAGATCCTTAATCCAACATACACACAGGCAAGCACACGAGGTGGTAACTGGAGACCTTCTACCTTAACTCCTTCACAGGCGATGCTGCCAGACGATTGACTCCTATCTGAGCTGGATCCGACGCCTCCTCCGACCAGGACCGCTGACGCTGGAGTTCAGGTGAGTGTCCCTGACACTAGTTTCCCACCCTAACCCCTTTGCGCCCTCGTGGCTGCAAGTAAGAGCCTAGCTCTAAGTGTCTGCAAGTGTGCCCCCCAAAAACAACAAACCCCGACAATAAGCCACTTACTGGTATCAACAGCTGTCCCGGGCTGACAGCTAATCCCTGCTGTTAGAGAGAGAGAGATGGATCCTGACTGCTGCTGCACTTAAAATCGCAGCTCAGCAGGCAGCCACCTTCTCACTCTCCCGAGAAAAAAGAGAGACCCCCCTCCCCTACCAGACCAGCTTCCCTAAATACCCTTCTGGTTGCTAGGCAACTCCCGCCTGGTAGGTTCCCGCTTTTATGTGCTTCCCGCCTTGTGCCTTTTGCAGGGAATTGAAACTTTGCAAAACCTATGCATAACCCTTTTTAATTGCATGCATGCACCCTACATGGATGTGTCCCAAGCATGCACAATTTAACTATGGAGCCTCATTTTTTTTTACAAGTCGAGACCTCTCCACGTCAAGGAGGATCAATCCCCGATTTACCTGACTTCCATTCGAAAGCAGAGGCTTTTCATTACGCTCTTTTGGATCAGGAATTAAAAGCTGGCCTGGTCTGAGGTTCAGAGTCTTGCTAGATTAGCTTGTGAACCACTGGCAAAAAAGCCTTCAGGGTCTCATCAATGCAGCTGGATGAATACTTCTGAAATGTCAAGGAAAACATTTTGTGTGTGTTATTCCAACCAATTTATTGAATGGTCGGCATTTTTTCTTTAGAAAAAAATTGAAATTGACACTTTTTTAAAGAAAAACAATCTTTAAAAATATTTGTGACCTTTTCAACCAGCTCCCAGACTGAGGCACTAATGTTACGGTGATGTGCCAAAAATTACACATTAAATCTGTGGGTGCGCCAGGTATCCGAAATGTTAGTTCTCTGCTCCATTGTTTATAATAATAATTGGCCGAGCTGTCTGTCTGTACTGTGATAGCTTTGAAAACCACATTGGATCAATTCCAGAATGTCAGGGGATGTTCTAGGCATCACTGGGCAGAACCCTATTGATTTTGGGGACAATCAGAAAACCAGAAAAGCCTGATTTCCATTAACACCACCGTTGGGTCACTCAGGATACCGTGGTGAGAGTTAGGGACAGGGTTAGAGTTATGGGCCCCGCATCCCACTCTGGTCAGCTATGGTTGCCAACTTTCTGACTGCAGAAAACCGAACATCCTTGCCTGGAGGCCCCGAACTGTTAACTGGTTCTTTCAACCCCAAAGCTCTTGGTAACTTTTACTCTGTGCGAGGTGGTGTCAGGAAATAAATCAGGGGAGACACGGCCGTCCGACCGATCGATGGCTGCACAAACAGGACAACACAAGAGTGCTTTCACTTAAAGCTAAACTTTACTTAGTCTCACGCACTTACACACGTCCGCAACAAGTTAGTAACACACCCCCAACCCTTGATCATTACCAAAGCTGAGTGTGGCTCTCGAGGGACACAGTGGCAGGCTTCCGGTGGCCAAATCTTCCATCTGCCGGTGGGGACCGCAAGATGTATCCAGAGGGAGAGTCCAAAAGAGTCCCCAAACGAGTCCAACTATCTCAAGCTTTCCCCCCTTATTTATACATTAGTAATAGAATGAAATGTCCCTTAAAGAAACCTTGTTAAGTACGCAGTTCCAATGGTCAAGCAAGAGGTTCCTTCTGAATATTGATTAACCAGGTGTGGGTTTTTCCAGAGTTTGCAGCCTTGAGACCCCAATAGACATTCCGGGGGCACATCCTGCTCTTTTAAAATGCATGTATGAGCAACTTCAACACAATTCTTATCAGGAAGGACACGCGGTCAAGCTGCCCTTTCTGTGGCACCCAAAACCCCCTCCCCTCCTGCCCTGGTCAAGCTGAGACTGCTTAATAGGATGCTTTTAACAATAAGCCATAGTGGTTTCAGGCACTTTACTGGTTTGCCAAAATCTCCCCGTACAGAACCTGCCCCACCCCTTTGCCGAGGCCCCCCCGTTCACTCCATCCCCCCTCCCTCCTTTGCTTGCTCTTCCCCACCCTCGCTCATTTTCACCGGCCTGGGGTAGGGGGTTGGGGTTGGGGAGGGAGTTTGAGCTCTGGCTTTGGGGTGCAGGAGGGGGCTTAGGGGTGGGGCCGAGGGGTTTGGAGTGTGGGACGGGGCTCCGGGCTGGGGCAGCGGGGGTTGGGGTGCAGGGTAGTGTGAGGGCTCTGGCTGGGGGTGCAGGCTCTGGGGTGGGGCCGGTAATGAGAGATTTGGGGTTTGGGAAGGGGCTCCAGGCTGGGGCAGGGATTGGGGTGCAGGTGGAGCTGTGGGGTGCGGGCTCTGGAAGGGAATTTGGTGCTGGAGGGGGCTCAGGGCTGGGGATTGGGGCACGGGAGGGGGTTCGGGGTGTGGGCTCCGGGCGGTGTTTATCTCAGGTGGCCATGGAAGCGGCTGGCATATCCAGAGGCAGATTATGGTTTTGTGGGGCCCTGGGCCACTGCAAGTGGCGGTACCTCCAACCCCCTGGCGCTCCTACTGAGGAAATGGGGTCAGGCCTGGGGGCTTGCCCTGCTCTGCCCCCTGACGCTCCTGTCGGGGAGTGGAGTCCGGCCCAGGGGCTTGCCCCGCTCCGCCTGCCTGGTGCTCCTGCCACCGCGACAGGAGTGCTGGGCGGAGCGAGGCAAGCCCCCATGCCCCAACCCTGCTCCCCGGCAGGAGCGCCGGGCGGGTGTGGGCGGAGCAGGTCAGGGCACAGATGCGCCCATTTTTCCAGAGCCCCCCCAATTGCCCAGGGCCCCTGGGTACGGGCCCCGTTGGCTAATCCGCCACTGGGCATGTCTCTCTGGCTCCTAGGCAGAGGGGCAGCCAGGGGACTCTGCACTACCCTGTCCGGCCAATGGGAGCTGCAGAGATGGCGCTCGGGGCGGTGCAGCATGTGGAGCTCCCCGGCTGCCCCTCCGCCTAGGGGCAAGAGGGACACTGCTGCGGCCAACTGGACTTTTAACCGCCCGGTCAGCTGTGCTGACCAGAGCTGCCAGGGTCCCTTTTAGACCGGGCGTTCCAGTCGAAAACTGGATGCCTGGCAACCCTATGGTCAGCGCCCCCACCCCTCCCAGCTGGGCCCCTCAGGTCCCCATGCCAGCCAGGCCCCTGATTTCCTGCTCTGGGCAGGAGTGAGGCAGTGTGACCTCACAGAGACCTGGGGAACGGGGAGGGGAGGACCCTGGAGGGACGGGGAGGTCCCTGGATACAGGGGTGTAGCAGTGAGCTCACAGAGGAGGGGAGCAGGGGCACTGGATACAGGGGTGTAGCACTGAGCTCACAGCGGCGGGGAGCAGGGGCACTCTGGGTACAGGCAGTGACCTCAGAGGCCTGTGGCTGAGGAACAGGGCCGTTCTGGATACGGGGTGAGGCAATGACATTAGGGTTAGGTTAGGATGCGCCACTTATCCCACTCCATCTGGGTCCACCCAACTGGGACCCTCATCTCCCGCTCTCACCAAACACCCCTTAGCCATGGCCTTGGCTCCCCCAACTCCAGCCAGCACTGCAGCTGAGCCTCTCGATCCCACTCATCAAGAGGTCAGAAAATAATTAAAATGGAAAGTGCCACATTTTTTGAAAAAACGTCTGCAAAAATGCATTTGCACTTTTTGCCCAGCTCTACCATGAGCCTCCCATACTAGAAATGAATAGGGAAACGAAGGCCCGGATTCTAAGTGACATGCTCCAGGTTACACAGCAACTCTGTGGGCCACTGGGAATTGAACCCAGGAGCCAGGGATCTTAGTTCTCTGCTCCCTTATAAATATTAATACTTTTTATAGTGCTGTGATACCGTCACCTCCTGTAAGCCACCAGTCCAGCATATCCATTAAGTGCCACCCTTGAACTGATGACAACCCTGCTTGTGGCTGAAGGTAAACTGGGAGCTAGGAGAGATCAGACAAACACAGATGAGACATGCCAAGAACTGACTGGAGACAGCTGTTCAGGAATAGGAGGCCGTGGGGAGGTTATTAGTGCAGACAACAACATCTGAAGCATTCCTGGGTGAAGTAGGGCTTCAAGGCAAGATATGAAGGGTGGAGGGGGTGGCTCTGAATCATAGAATCATAGAATATCAGGGTTGGAAGGGACCTCAGGAGGTCATCTAGTCCAACCCCCTGCTCAAAGCAGGACCAATCCCCAGCTAAATCATCCCAGCCAGGGCTTTGTCAAGCCTGACCTTAAAAACATCTAAGGAAGGAGATTCCACCACCTCCCTAGGTAACCCATTCCAGTGCTTCACCACCCTCCTAGTGAAAAAGTTTTTCCTAATATCCAACCTAAACCTCCCCCACTGCAACTTGAGACCATTACTCCTTGTTCTGTCATCTGCTCCCTCTGAGAACAGTCTAGATCCATCCTCTTTGGAACCCCCTTTCAGGTAGTTGACAGTAGCTATCAAATCCCCCCTCATTCTTCTCTTCTGCAGACTAAATAATCCCAGTTCCCTCAGCCTCTCCTCATAAATCATGTGCTCCAGCCCCCTAATCATTTTTGTTGCCCTCCGCTGGACTCTTTCCAATTTTTCCACATCCTTCTTGTAGTGTGGGGCCCAAAACTGGACACAGTACTCCAGATGAGGCCTCACCAATGTCGAATAGAGGGAAATGATCACGTCCCTCGATCTGCTGCCAATGCTCCTACTTATACAGCCCAAAGCGGGAATCTGTTCCAGGCATGGGGGGCGGGGGCGGGGGTGGGGGTGGGAGGGGGGGGCAGCAGGTAAGAAGCTAAAGGTGGGAGAAGACTATGGAAGGAGCTGCACCAGGCCTAGCACAATGGGGGTCTGGTCTATGATAGGGGTTTCTAGGTGCTACTGCAATACAAACAATAATAGCCTGTACCAGGTTAGATACCATGGGGCTAAAACACCTGGGTTCAGTCCACATTAGTGTGTCCATTGGGCAGCTGCACTGGCTCTAGCTCAATGGTGCAGGAATTTTTGATGATTGCCAGGCTAGATGCAGTTCTGGTGTCTCTGCCATGGACACCCCAACCCTGCTCCCCAGTGCCTGGCAATGGCCTCTCTAGCACTTGCGGCCTGAGTCTAGAAGCTGCCTGATAGCTACAGAAGAACCTAGGCCCTGATTCTGGCCTTCACTGTGGCCCATGTACCCCAGCTCTGCAGGAGTAAAGAAGCCGCATAGCCAGTCGCCCCTGGCCTGGCTGCTGCAGAGCCAGATGAATGGCTCAGAACTTGCAGCCCCCAGCACAGGGCATAATTGTGGGAGAGGGTGTTTTGATATTTTTAACTATTTGTAGCGCCTAGGAACCCCAGTCAAGGATCAGGGCCCCATTATGCCAGGTGCTATACAGAGCAGTAACAAAGAAGACAGCTCCTGCCATAGAGAGCAATCACAACCTACAATGATGGAAGTGCCTCTGCACACTTCTTGTTGCTGGAATGGGGCTTTGGGTACCACTTCAGCTAAGCATAAGTTAGAGCAGCCCTCTGGTTGCTCTAGCTTGTGCCAGGGGCTGACCCACTCCCTGGAGGGCCTCAGACTCAGGCAGGAAGGTGGCATAGGGCTGCTTTTCTCTTCTCCCCCTCCTCTAAGCTGCACGGAGTTTAGCTCAGCCGCCACCCAAGGGTCAGGACCCTAGTGCCTGACCCTGAAGGAACCTGGCCTGGAGTCAGTGGGAGCTGTGGGTGCTCAGCACTGCTGCTGAGAGACCTCCGATTCCTTGGGTGCTTTGACTGGAGAATGAAGGGAACCGTGTGTCTGCAAAATAAAAATGACAAAGGGGAGGGGGAGAACTCTGGGCTGGGACAAAGCCATTCAAAGGCAGCCATGTCTGGGGAGTGGGGCATGTCCTGTGTGTTGGCAGTGCAGACACTGAGGGATCTCTGGGTGAATTCATCATTTTGATCCAAAGGAACAAAACGAAAACTTGGCATCAAAATCTCCCATCTCTTCTCAGTGCAAACACACTCCTGCAGGGACCATTGAAGCTTTCGGCAGCAGCTGTGCCCGGGCAGGACGGGGTTAGTGACCGAGAGGGCAAACTAGGCAACGGAGCAAGAGTCCAAGGCCAGAGGCACAAGTTACCGTCTATTATTATCACAGGTCGTCAAGGGGCAGGGGCCGTACCAGACAGTGCCAGCCACGCACGGGGGCGGCTGCTCCCTGCCCAACACCTCTGCCACAGCACTCTGGCTACAATGCCCTCTCCTTCCAGCAAAACTGGTCCTGCCTGGCCTCCTACATGCTTCCTGCGTGTCTGAAACCCATCAGGGCTGCCAGGGAGCTGTCCCCTTTAAGAGGTGGAGCTTGCAGCCTGGCACAGGAAGATCAGGTCTGGAATGAACTGCCTTGGTCGGAGGAGGTTGCAGACAGAAGCCAGCTGGTCAACACAGAAAAGACCATGAGTGGCAGGGTGGGAGATCTGAGCCCCAAGCAGGCAGAGGCGTTAGCCAAGGTGAGATCTAGCAACAGTCCCTATTCTTCAGTAATGCTGATTACTTCCTCCAGTGGGGGAAGGGAGGGGGTGTTAATTTTCTCCCCGAGCGTTGTGCCTTTGAGATGCTGGGATCCCGCAGTGATGGGGGCTGTATAAGCACCTAGATAGAAGCAGGGATCTTAGAGGGGTGCAAGGGACTGGGAGAAAGCGCATCTGTGCCCCCAGGCTGACCGGGAGGCAGTTTACCTGACCTCACCCGCAGGCTGTAAATGAGATTTCAAATCTCCCTGCACCCAGCCTTCCGCAGGACTAGGGTGACCAGATGTCCCATTTCTGGGGACGTTTTCTTATATAGGCACCTATTACCCCCCACCCCCTGTCCTGTTTTTTCACAGTTGCTATCTGGTCACCCTGCACAGGACCATCCTGCGAGGAGATTTCTCCCGCTTCTCAGCACCCAGCACCAGGAGCTGACTCACACAGGAGCCTGTTTGGGGAGTGAGGGGCAGTCCCAGCCGTGATTGGCACAGAAAGTGTTGGCAGAGGCACCGGCTCATGGGAGCATGATCATGCTGGGTTTCTGGGGGCTGCCGAGCCTCTAATGAGCTCCCTCTAGTCTGTGCAGAAGGGGCAGAGGAAGCTCTCAGGGTGACTAGGAATAGGACCCCCCACACCCTGAGATGTGTCATTAGTAGGAAATGGGACGCTGCTGGGCCCTGGAGGTGACGGAGCTGGCACCTCCACTGGGGCATGTGGTTGCCTGGCGACTAGCGGAAGGGACTGGACACAAGGGAGTATTCATGGCCTGTGTCTGGTGGAAAAGGCTCAGGGCCGCAGGCTGATTACTCGGCAATTGTTCCTTAAGCAGCTTCTGAATGAAAGGTGACGAGTGCACAGCTGCAGGGTCCTCACCACTACCCTCACCACTACCCTGTTCTCCTGCAGGGAGAGGCTGGGAGCTTCCCCACAGCCCCCACCGTTCCTGCAGTGCCAATTCCTCCCTGGACAGGAGTAGCTGGGCCTTTGCATAGTGAAGCCTAACGTCTTGTTCCCTGCAGCTCCTGGAAAGGAGGGTTTGGACTGGAGTAGCTCTGAGCCCCTCCACAGCCCGTGCTCCTGCCCCATGTCATAGTGCCTCTTGCAAGGCCAGACACGAAGAAGTGGTTTAACTCACGTGGTTGCTTCTTTGCCCCCTCTTTGTTCCTCTCCTTGTAAACCTTGAGCCTTTCACCCCCCCTTCCCATCTTTCTCTCCCTTGCCCTTCTGCACTCATTTGCTCTTTCCTATTCTCTGTCCCAATGTGCACCTGTGGGGGCCTTTTATGAAGCTGCTCTTCCTTTGATGCTAACTCAGACGCATCCGTACTGAACTTAGGAAGGGGAGAGAGGGCTGAGGTGGGTGTTAAAGGAAAAGGCCCCTGTTCTGCTATCCAGCATTGTTGGATCCATACTTACATACAACCCCCCACTAGTATTAGAAATACCTGGGAAGTGTGAGCATTGCTGGTGGCAGCCACTGGCTCAGAGCTCCCTGTACGGAGCAAGGGAGTTTTCTCAGCTGGGCTGAGAGAACCTCCTCCCCAGTGTGTTCAGAGGGAAGAGCTGTCAGCTTTGAATGTGCGTTTGTCAGTGTGGGGGAGCAAAACGTGGCTTTGTTGTACAGCACCTGCTTCAGTGTATGTACAGGCAGGTAGGGGCAGGGATCTGTGCATGAAGGCAAACTGCACCCACCCCCAATGAGCTCCGGCTAGCCCCCTTCCTGCAGACCCTTGAGCCAGGTGTGCAGCGTGAGCAGGAAGTTCCACCACAGATGTAAATGGGGAAGGGAATTTTGGTAGCATTTTTACATGCACTGGGCATAGGTGCTAATGACGGCACAAGGTGGTGGAGAACCAGCCCCCACTGCATTTGAAGAGCGCATGTGCTATAGGGATTTAAACCTGTTCCTCTAAGGAATAAAGAACAGCCTTGTAGGTAAGGTGTGCGAGTGGGTCCTGGGAGATTTGGAGTCTGTTCGCAGCTCTACCTGCATGGACTTTGGCAAGTCACTTAACCGCTGTGCCTCAGTTTCCCCAGCTATAAAATAGGGACAATTCTATTTCCCTACTTCTCTGGGGAAGCCACGAGTGTTCATTAGTGCTTGGGAAGCCTTAGCAGCCCTAGAAGTGCCATGTGCTATCAACAATTCTATTTTGCATTCTTCTCATCAGCTGGTTTTCATGACTCCTGTCAGTTTCAATGGAACTTTCAAGTTAAAATAAAAAGAAAGCGAGAGATGCTGGCTGGCAGAGAAACCTCTCCCTCATCCCACTTCCTGGCATTCAAGATAGAGGGAGGCCGTGGGTTAAGAGTGGGACATCCCAGGAGCTCTCTGTGGTGTGTTTGTGTGGGAGTGAGGGAGGGATTGCAGCTAATCATCATGTACAAGTCCAGGTCCTTCTATCTGTCTAGAAAGTAAACAAGTCCAAGTGACAGTAACTTAGTGTAGAACTACATTTATAGCTCCCCTAACGATCATCTGAAAGTCACCTCGAAACAGCATTCAAAGGTGGCTGCCTTCCCCATTGAAATCTGCATTCATCAGAGGAAGTCTCAGCTCCACAGATTTCACAGGGCTATGGCGACTGGCATAGGAAAGGTTTCTGGTGTTAGACCCGGGAGCCTGATTCTTGCAACTTGCAGGGCCATTGACTCCTGTGCAAAGTTGCTTGGCAGCATTTCACACACACCCCTTTTGCACAGGTGTCAGCGATTTCACAAGGGGCAGGGCAGGGGAGAATCTGATTGCACACTGATTTATTTCTGGACGCGGTTCAGTTGGTTTTGATGATCTGTTGCATCATTCCAAACAACGATGCGTGTCTTCCTTTAAAGGATCATGGAACATGGGTCCCAAGATCCCAGCTCAGTAGCAACTAAGAGTCACTGTTGTCTAACAGCCGCGCAGGGCCCTCTGTGAAATGCATCGGTGTCCACATGAAACCCAGAATGATTCAGCCTCAGCAGAGGTATGAAGGACTGCCTGGCCACAGTTGCCAACTTTCACATGGTAAATAAGCACCCTGACTTTCACAATAAGCCAAAAATCAAGCTAATCCCATTTCAAAACAAGCCCAAAACAAACCAATCCCTAAGAACCCCAACACTCTATGTGACTAGATCCCCCCGGCGTGCAGTCTGGGACTGTGGTGGGCCTGCTGTGCACCCCTGACTCTCTCCCCCATTTCCCCCACCCCCACCCCTCCTTGCTCCTGCTTGCTGGGAGCCGATCAAAAAATAGAAGCAACAAGCTACAAGCCAAACAAGCAACAAGCCAAAAACTAGCCAACAAGCAACTCACAAGCCAATTAAGTCAAAAACAAGCCCAATTTCTGTTTTGTTTTTTTCCCCATGGGTTTGGCATGTCTGTGCCTGGCCCAGTGACTGAATCCTCCCTCACACCAAGAGGTGAATTCCTGGCACATTGGCATAGTAGTGAGGGGGAAGGGGGTAGTTTATCCTGTTGCTGGCTGTTTGACCTCTTCTGTGGCTAAACGTAGGGCCTGCAGGGTTGTCAAGCCAATACCTTGCACTACTGCTTACGATTGATTTTAAATGTGTAGACACAGAAACTTCAAACAAACCAAGACCCCAAAAGACAGGCTGGGGATGTCCAAGTCTCTCCCTTTGAGGTGAAGCTGGAACCTGCCATGTGCCGTAATGTCAGGGGCAATTTGGAGACTCCTCTGCCTTTTTGAATCAGGCTGTAGCAGGACAGAGGAGTTGCTGGTCTGGAACAGACCCGAGGTCCCTCTAGTTCAGTGTCCTGGCTCTGGCAGTGGCCAGCATCAGATACTTCAGAGGCAGACATCAAAACCCTTCCATAAGGGACAATAATGCCACATTTTCCAAAGTTGCCTCCCAGACTGTGTGCGCTGAGAGATCTGAGGCCAAATTTCCAGGGATGCTGGGGGCCTAAAGCTCCCTTGGTTTCAAATTAGGTTGGTGGTGCTCAGCACTTGGAAAATCATGTCTCAAATCAGCACCCAAAATCAGGGATGGTCTCGAAAATGTGGACCTTAAGAATAACAAGCCCATTGGGGGCCATTTCTAGCCACAGATTTATGGGTGTGCGGTTATACCTTGGAGCAGGAAGGTTGATCTCCTTTACACATTTTTATTCTCTCTGATCATCACTATAAACACCTTACACTTCTTTCAAAACCCTATCAAACTGTTTACCTCACCCGTGTCTTGTGGCAGCGAGCTCCAGAGATGAATTAGACATTTAAAGTGTTTCCTCCTATCAGTTTTAGCTGTGTTGCCTTTTAATGTCTTGGGAGGTCCCCTTGTTTTTATATTATAAGAGGCAAACTGGGACGAGATCAGTGAGGATGGAGGGGGTATTTTAGATGGATGGTCGAATTAGAGAGAGATGGATTTTAAGCACAGGGAAGGTCAGGGAAGTTTTGCCAACTGAGAAGTGTTATATTCTCTGCAGAGGGTCTGATCTGATGCATAGTTGCACGTAACTGAAATCTCTATTGTGCAATATCTTTGGTTCAAGGAATCAGAGGTGGGGCACAGCATTAATTGACAACAGATCTTTGGAAATTCTCCTCTCCTGCTTCCCGGAGCTACTGCTGGGCTTTCATCCTATCCTCCCTTCACACTGCTCCTCCGTGGTGCTGTTCTCAAGGCAAAGGAATTAATCCCAGATTTAATTACACCTAATTTCAGACCACAATAATCTAACCAGCCCCATTAAGAAGGGAAGGGAAGGACTTAGAGCAGGGATCTCAAACTCAAATGACCACGAGGGCCACATGAGGACTAGTACATTGGGCCGAGGGCCGCATTTACTGCCACCTCCCCCCCGCCGCCCTCGGCCCCGCCCCCGCCCCCACTCCACCCCTTCCATGAGGCCCCGCCTCTTCCCACCCCTTCCCTGCCCCCATTCCAACCCCTTCCCCGAAATCCCCACCCGTGCTCTGCCCCCTCTCTGCCCCCAGGGGACGCAGGAGGGGTGTGAGGTGTGGTGGGGGCTCAGGGCAGGGAGTTGGGGTGAGGGGTGCAGGAGGGGGTCAGGGTGCAGGGTGCGGCAGGGGGCTCAGGGCAGGGGGTTGGGGTGCAGGAGGGGTGCAGCAGGGGGCTCAGGGCAGGGGTGTGGGGTGTGGTGGGGGTTCAGGGCAGGGGGTTGGGGTGCAGGAGGGGTGCAGCGGGGGGCTCAGGGCAGGNAGGGCGGGGGCCCGTGAGGAGCTCACAGGCCGCGTGTTTGAGACCCCTGACTTAGAGTGCTCTGCCCCTCTGAGATTTATGCTATTCATTGCCCTGGTGCAGCTGTGGCTGACCCTGGTGTGTGTCCTGGGAAGGGGGGGATCAGCTGACCTGCAGGCTCAGGCTTAACTCACACATCTGTTATTTGGGACTGATTCCTCCCCTGCCCTTTGCACCCCCATGTTGGGTTTGCCATTGACCCAAGGCCACCTGCTTGGGCTCCCCTGCTGCCTCTCAAACTGATGCCAATGTTGCACTGCACAGCAGCCTGCAGGGGATGCGTGCATAGCAATTCCCAGCCATTAACCCCCCGTTCCATATCTTGGGCAGGGGCCAGCTCTGTGATTCAGATGAGGACTGCCGGCCCAAGGAGATAAATGCTGCCTCCAACACAAATTGCCCACATGCCGCCATCCATGTGCCTTTGTGCCCTATGCTAGCACCTGAAGGTTCCCTTCAGGAACCCTAGAGACCTCTTTAGACCCCTAAAGATTGCTTTAATGCCTCCCCTTTTGGGAGACTGAGATCAGGGCTTCCCTGTAGCACTGACCCCTGTTTCCCTTCCAGCTCAGCTGTGCTGTTCCTCACTTGGCCAGAAGGAGCCACTGTTGAGCACGACAAGCATCCCCTCTTGCGGGGTGGGATGTGCAGCACTGCAAGGCATTGAACAGGCTCCAGCACCCCATCTGGCTCCCCTCACAGCCGTGTCCAGGGCCGAGCTGGTTAGTTAGCCAGGTGTAGGGAGGCCCCCAGTAGATTTCATGCTGTCTTTGGCCCCTCCAGGAAGCTCTGCCTGGGGTGGTTTGGGGAAGCATTGCTCTGGACGGGGGAGTGTTGTGGTGACTGGCAGTCCAGCTAGGGCAGGAAGGCTTGATCCCAGAGGCGGGCCCCATGCGCTCCCCCATGGACGGTCAGACCCTGGGTTAGGCTCATCTCATGGGGAGCTTGGTTCCACGGCCAGACCAGACCCCATCTCCCTCCTGCCTGGGCTCTGTGCCAGCACTTCCCAAGGAGCGCAGCGGGCTGAGTGACCAGTGGCCCTGCTTCTTCATTGCTCGCTTCCTGTTTAGTGCCTTTAAACTGCCTTTGGTTTCCCCCTATTCCCAGGGCAGTCTGGGCCTGGGCAGCCCCCAGTTTAAATTACAGGAGCCCCAAGGCTGAGGCCAAGCCCCCTTTCCCACCACATCTCTTATGCTGGCCGGGGAGTCCCCTTACGCAAGGGCTATTCCCAAGAGCAGTAACAACCCCGTTGCGCTGCCCAAGTGGCAGAAGGGTCACGGCACAAACGATCGCTGGGGAACGGTCCTTGATGAGCTGGCTCCTCACTGGCTCATGGCTTTGACGATCAGGACCAAGGCCTTGATCTGGCAGCGGCAGCATGAAAACCAGAGCTGTGTGCCGAGCGCGACTGATTAAAGCACTGAAATGCCCTTGCGAACGAGAGACCCAAGCTGAAAGCAATTGGAGCCCCAGCCTGAACCCCAGGGCACTGAACCTCAGGGGTGGGGATGGGTCACAGCACTGAAATATTAACTTGGGGCGGGGGGTGCCGGGTGTCTGAAGGACATCAGCCCCACAGGCAGTTGTACTGCGTAGGCTGCTGCGTGGGGTGGGGTGGAAGGAGCTGAATGCCCCCTCGGAGTGACGCGTTAGAAAGGAGCAGCAGGGAAACACCCCACCAGCAAGATCTCCGGAGCTGCGGACAGGCCTGCCGGGGAGGTGGTGGAAGTGCCTCCCATAGGACCCTGCAGCTAGACTGGAGAGAGAACAACCCTGTCTCCAGCCCAGAGGGCTGGACTAGATGGGTCCTAATGGGTCTCTTCCACCTCTACAGGGTCTTCCCTGAAACCCTGATCTCTAGGGGCAGAGGTATGTTGCCATGGTGAAGAGCTCCTCATTAGACAGCTCCCTGCCCCTCCCCCCCAAATTCCCCAATACTCCTTCTGTGCCTGCAGCCATCCCGGCCTGTGGCATAAGCGATGGCAGATAGGGAGAGGGCCCCACCCTCCCGCCCACAAGTCACTGCGGTCTGGGCATCTCCACTTGGGGCCCAAACATGGGGTGCAGGCCTTTTGCTGTTCTGCAGCCCCCAGCTCCGGGAGTGCGAAGCCCTGCAGGAGACATGTCCTGCTGTAGACATGCTCAGCAGTTGCTTTGCCCTTCAGTCTTAGCGGTCGAGGGAAACAGGTCAGACTTGTGAGAGGCCTTGGCCAGATGGCAGGGTAGGCATGGGGCTGTTTGCGGCCTGGCAGCTGGGCACTTCCTGGGCAGTTGCATGCAACGTGCCCCTTGGGAGTCTACCTCCTTCTTGCCCCTGCCCTGACTAAAGTCTAGCCTTGGGAGTCCCAGGGCCCAGCACCTTGGGATGAGGGGGGGCGGGTCATGGGGGCTGGGTGAGAAGTCCTGGCCTCTGCACTGAGACACTGAGCTTGTGGGCCCTGTGGGGCCTGGTTGGTGCCTCCACGTTTGCTGATCCTGCACTGAGAAGCGCCCATGACGCTGTCCCTGCTCCTCTTCTCTCTGCAGTTCTGCGAGAACCTCCAGGACGTGCTGCCCTCCCTTCCCCATCATGACGACTACTTCCTCTTGCGTTGGCTCAGAGGTAACGGGCTGGAGGAGGGGGGAGATGCGGTGTGGAGCCAAGCTAGCCCTAGTTGCCCCCAGGCACCCAGCCCCTTGAGCTGAGATCAGCCGCAGGCACTGAGCCACTGCTGGAGCTTTCTTGTTGTTCCCACTCCTGCGAGACAGGAAGAAAATGGACGGGCCTGAGTTTGCCTGGGATGTTTTAGGTTTGCCCCATAGAGGGAGTGGGGGCGTGTCACCACTGAGCAGGGAAGGGGGGAAATGCCTCCTTGGGCACAAGAGGAGGGAATGGCGGGGAGGGGTGGGGAGATTCCCCTGCTGAGCCCCTGGGAGGAGGGGGAATAGGAAATCCCTTAGCACCACGAGGGCACCCATGGGCTTTTGCTGTAGAATTCAGACCCCAGGCTCCAAGCAGCCCTGGGATATCGGTTTCAGAGTAGCAGCCGTGTTAGTCTGTATCCGCAAAAAGAACAGGAGTACTTGTGGCACCTTAGAGACTAACGAATTTATTTGAGCATAAGCTTTCGTGGGCTAGAACCCACTTCATCGGATGCATAGAATGGAACACACAGTAAGAAGATTCTTTCTGTGTGTTCCATTCTATGCATTCGATGAAGTGGGCTGTAGCCCACAAAAGCTTATGCTCACATACATTCGTTAGTCTCTAAGGAGCCACAAGTACTCCTGTTCTTTTTTCTGGAATATCGGGTTTATCTTTAAGCTGCTGGTTTCTCTCCGAGAACAATAGAGCAATCTGACCCCCTGTGGGGCGGTGGCAGAACAGGTAGGGCAGCCCAGGGTTAGGGGCCCCACACACGTGGATGCAACACCTGCCAGTGTCTGGGTGCAATGGAAGATGGTTCAGGTGTGGGAACTGGATCGGGGGAGGGAGAAGCTGCTCTTTTGTCTAGGGCAGCTGCGGTTTTGGGTTACACACAATCCCTGTGAGCAGGCGCAGGGAGCTAGCCGCATTTCTTGGTTGCATTAGCTGTGGCCCGAGCCAGCCCTGCAGCAGGGAACCCAGAGGGGAAAGGGCTAAGAGCTCAGCTCCGTGAGAGGTCTGGGCCCTGGCCATGACAGAGCCAGCCTGCTCTGTCTGGGGCATGAACGGGCTGACTTGGCTTGTGGGGGCACATGACTTCCTGAGCACCCAGGCCTGAGTGTTTCCAGCCCTGCTGCTCCTCTCACATGGAGCCTGAGTTCTGGGGGGGGATCCCCAGGTCTGATTCCTAGCCGGGGGCACCAGTGGGACACCCCACAGTTAGAGCCAAGCAGGGAACAAAGGCTAACAGTATCCCAGTGGCATCTTTGCCTTCGAGTAACAAACGGGCAGGGAGCGTGTCCATATGGGGAGGCAGGGAAAGGGCCTGTCCCTGGGAGAGAAGAGCAGGGGCTTGGCTGCCAGGATGCACATGTCTCTGCAGAGCAAAGACGGCCCTGCCCCATCAAGGAGCTTTTATTTCCCTGGCCCTCCCCTCCACTGCAGGCACATTCTGGACGGCTCTGTGCCATCTGCAGGAAGCTGGGTGGGTTGGTACAGATCAGGCCGATATCACAGGCCGATGAGGGGCCTTATCTTGGCAGGGGGCAGGGCAGTGAACTGTGAGCTCTGTTATCACAGAGAACTCCCTCCCTCCCACTTTCTCCTGCTAACTGTTTTGGAAAGTCCAAAATTCAGAGACTTGTCCAGCCCTGACCTGGGAGATTTCTATCCCCCTGCGGCTGGGCGGGCCCAGTGTGGCTGGGCCAGGCAATGCCAGATCCAGGGCAAGTCCCAGTACAAGGGGCTCTGTGGGTCCTGTCTGCTTGGCCTCAGTGTTAGGGGGAGGCTTCTAAAAGCACAGAGGGATGGGGGGTGCCTGCCTCTCCTTGACTGGCCCACCCACCCTTCCTGCCTTTGCATAGCTCCCCCATAGGCTCTCACTGTAGCAGGCCCCAAAGAGAGGCCCTCCAAGATCAGGATCTTTCCACTTGGCCCCATGAAGCCAGGACCCTAAACACACCCACAAGGCCCTGAGATCACTCCTCTGGTCTAAGGGGGTGTGGAGTACCCCCAGCACCCACTGAGAGCAGGAAGGGCTGGGGGATCAGTCTGTCCAAGCAGCGGGCTGCTTTTAGCTTATGGGTGGAGGGTTGCTCTGTAAGCACCCAGCTGGACAGCATGGGCCCAGGCAGCTTAGCCCCAAATTTACATTGTTCTGTCATTAAAATACAGGGCTTTTTACAAACCTCAGTGTTGGGACCAGCATTATAACAAAGGGGACGCCTTCCCCTGCAGTGTCGGGGATCCATTTGGATGTCAGAGTAGGCCAGCTGGCTTAGGACTCCTGCTTCCTATGCTAGAGGTCATGGGTTCAAATCCATCTGATGCCATGGGGTGGGGGAAGAAGAGTGCATGAATGGGGCAGTAACCTTAGATGCAAGCTGGTGTGTGTGTGGGCCCCCTCTCTGCCTGACCTGCAGCTGATCTGAGTCTGGTATAGCCCCAGCTATGAGGCTGAGGCTCTTTCACTCAAGCTGCAGCAGCTCATGCTTTTAGCTCGGGAGGTCACTGCTTCAGTGACTATGGGCTGGCCAAGAGGGCGGCTTTCACATAATGGTCCTTTTGGGTGGATCCACTTAAGGGGTTGGGTCTTAACATGTGTATCTACAAAGCCGAGTAATCTGCAGTACTGGTTCCACACCCTACAGCAGTGGTGCCAATCCCATGTGTTAAACATAAATATTAAATTAAAAAAACCACAATTGCCTTCAAAATCACCAGACTTAATAAGCTTTCTGAGCAACTAGGGTGGCTGAGGTAATATCTCACTGGACCAACGTCTTTTGGTGAGGGACAAGCTTTCAGGCTTCCACACAGCTCTTCTTCTGTGTAAGCTCAAAAGTGTCTCTCCCACCAACAGACGTTGGTCTAACAAAAGATATTCCCGCATCCCCTTTGGCTCTCCAGTATCCTGGGACCATCACTGCATCCAATCAACTTTGTTTCTTTTGTTTGCCGTCTGCTTTCAGAGCCTTTAGGGCGGGGGTTCTCAAACTGGGGGTTGGGACCCCTCAGGGGGTTGCGAGGTTATTACATGGGGGGGGGGGCATGAGCTGTCAGCCTCCACCCCAAACCCCGCTTTGCATCCAGCATTTATAATGGTGTTAAATATATAAAAAAGTGTTTTTAATTTATAAGGGGGGTCGCACTCAGCTATTTGAAAGGGGTCACCAGTACAAAAGTTTGAGAACCACTGCTTTAGGGGACATTGGGGTCTGAGTGTCAGGCTATTCTTCACAAACCCAAGGGCCAGAAACTTACTTAGGTGTGATTCTCACCTAATCACTTGACTTTGGAGGCTGGGACCGCTGAAAAGACACCGAATGTCATGAGTTCGGGGATAAAGTCCTGACAATTGGGGACACTGCCCCAGCAAACACTGCAGGGCTTGGGAGATAGCTGCAGTGCTTTTTCTTAGGGCAGATTCCCCCACTTGACAAGCTACCAAGAAGGCTCTGCCTGTTGGACTTTACAAAGCAGATAAGCACTGCGATTGGAGAAAGGGCAAGTGACAGAGCTTTCTGTGATAAAAGGAGCTCACAGTTCACCCTCTCTCCTGCAGAGGTGAGATAAAGCTGCTCTGGGACAGAACCCAGGGGATTTAAGCCCTTTAAGCTATTAAGGGGGGAGGGATGTTGCAAAGCCTTTGATCTGTGCACCCCTGCACCACAGGCCAGTCTCCTTCGCTTGAGCCTGGGGTCACACTCCAACTCCTTCCAAACAGCGGAGCCTGCTGGCTGGGGGGGCGGGGGAAAGAAGGTACTTTAAAGAGATTTTACACATCAGTAGAACTTGCCCTTTATTTCCCATTCACTGAGAATCCTGGAAAACCCCTGGCACCTCCTGAGCCCGCTTCCTCTTCAAAGCTCTTTATCAGTACTAGTTAAGGAGAGGCAGTGTACCCTAGTGCACCAGACTGGGACCTGGGGGACCTGGGTTCTAGTCCTGTCTCTACTGCATGACCTTGGGCAAGTCATTTAACATCTCTGCACCTCAGTGTTCCCATCTGTAAATTGGGAATAATGACACTGACCTCCTTTGAGAGCTACTGATGAAAAGAGCACTAGTCCTTATGCCCACCCCGTTATAGGAGTCAGGATGCTCCTGAGTTCTAGTCCTGGCTCTGCAATTGACACCACATCGGACCTCACCTCTCTGTGCCTCAGTTTCCCCATCTGTGACCTGGGGGATAGTGATACCTCCCTACCAGGCAGGGGCGCTCTCAGATTAAGTTTAATCACTTTAGTGCTGAGTAGCTGTAATGAGTTACACATGAGCGTATCGTCCTCATGATTGTGATTAATAACCAACCCTTCCTAAGTCATATAAACCACAGTCCAGCCCCTACCCAGAGAGAATCCTGTGTCACGTCTAGCTCCATTGTGCTGGGTGCTGTGCACAC
This sequence comes from Platysternon megacephalum, assembly GCA_003942145.1. Lineage (NCBI taxonomy): Eukaryota > Metazoa > Chordata > Testudines > Platysternidae > Platysternon > Platysternon megacephalum. The sequence continues at coordinate 32,039 of QXTE01000236.1, read as the reverse complement.
ACTTCATCAAAGACAGACATTGCCCCAAAACTGGGGAGATGTGTCACTCCCAAGTTTGGGCCTGTTTCCCTGAACTCAGGCATGAGACTAGTATTTCTAGTACTTTGCGAGAGCACGAGCCATTATTACAATGGATGCAAAATTAAGGCAGGAATGTAAATACTCGCCACAGCAGGCTGAGGAGCCCACGGCAGGATCAGGCAGGAGGTAGCGATAGGCAGAGAGGGAACTGGCCCTTACCATTACTTTTAAATCTGGGAGCGCAGGCACTCCGAGCTGGAGAGCAAGGTCGTAACCAGCTATTATCCCAGCCCAGAAGGGCAACGTCCCAGCACCTGGCCAGACAAATGCAGAGAGCTCCCCTGGCAGGAATCCTCTGTGCAGTACAAACTCGCTCATAGCTGGAGGTACAGTCCTAAATATGGTGATAATAGGTAAACCGCCACCTGAGTGTCCCCTCACAGCCAGGGCTGGGTCTGGGGTACCGTGCCTCAGTTTCCCAATAAATCAATAAGCTCCACTAGAGGCTCTCTGGTGGCCAAAAATACCCCTCCTTGGAGCCTGGGTTTATGAACAAAGTAAATCTCAAAGTCCAACAAAAGTTCTTGCCCCCACTACAGCTACCCTTTAACCTGCGCCCAGGCCTTCTTGGCTGGAGTCTTTTTCTGCTCTCCCTGGCCCTCTAGCCTCTGGTTCTGCTTTCCAGACCCAAAGATCCCTTGCAGGAGTGCCCTGTTCACCACAGCTCTAGTGCAATCTCTGCCATAGCTTCCTCACTAAATGTCTGTCCTCCCACTTCTTCCAGCTCTTACTCCTGAGGACATTCTGCACCAAAAAAATAAAAATTCTGCACACACAATTTTAAAATTCTGCAAAATTCTGCAAATTTTATTTGTCAAATAAATGTGGAGGCTCCAGTGTGGCAGTGGGGAGCACAGGCCACTGGCTGCACAGAGGTGGGAGATCACTGTGCAGATTGCCCCCGGGACACGGACTCAGCAGTGAGGCTGCACCTGACCCTGACACAGCGCAAGGACGGGGCCTGCCTCAGAAACACCCCAGGGCCCTGCCCCTCTGTGCCAGGTGCACCAGGTGTGGGCAGGCAAGCTCAGCAAGGCCAGGCTCCAAGTGTAGAGGGGCTTAGTGTGGGGGAATCCAGGTGTGGGTAGAGAGAGTTCTGTGTGGGGCAATCTGGGTGCAGGCAGCTCAGTGTGGGATTCAGGTGCAGGGGGGATCTGGATGCACAGGGGATTGTTGGGGGATTCTGGGTGCAAAGGGACTCTGCAGGGCGGTCCAGGTGAAGGTAATTGGGGCTCAGCAGGAAGGGTGTCTGGGTGTGGGAGGGATAGCGCTTGGCAGGGGGGGTCTGGGTATGGGGAGCTCAGTGGGGGGGGGGTCCAGATGCTGAGGGAGTGGCGCTCAGTGGGGTGGGGGATCCAGGTGCAGCTGGTTGGGGCTCGGTAGGGTGGGGGTATGGGGGGCTCGTTGGGGTGGTGCAGGGTGAGTGGGGCTCATTGGGGGGGTTCTGAGTGCAGAGAGGTGAGGCTCAGCAGGAGGGTCTGGGTATGAGGGGTCTGGATGCACGGGGGGTGGGCAGATGGGGGAGCAGCTCCCTGTACAGGGATCCCACCCCCTGCAGCTAAGGAGCAATGGGTGCAGGAAGCACACACCGGGGGGGGGGGGGGGGAGTTTGCAGAGCTTCCTACAACCGGGGGAGAAATCTGGGCGTGGGTCTGACACAGCCCCAGAGGCCGTGCAGGGGAAGAGGAAGTTCTGTCCTCCCCAGCCCAGTCATGACTAGCAGCTGAGCCCGGCACAAGGTAGGAGGCACCAGCCAGGTCTTCCCCAGTCCTACCTCCTGCCCCAGAGTGATTTACCTCTCTGCCAGCTGCCCTGGGCACCCGAAACATACTGCTGAGGAGAGTCGCATGACCGCTCTTGTGGCTTCCCTTTGCTTCTGTCACGGAGTGTGGGAGAGTCAGGGCCCTGCACCCCCCACTTCCTGCAATTCACCGTGACTCTCAGCCAGCCAGTAAAACAGAAGGTTAACCTGCAACATTACCAGGATAATACTCCCTACTCCGTCACATCTCTCCCTGCTTCTAGACTGAACTGAGCGGGGTCACTCTAACCAGTGACCTGGAGAAGTTCAGGCCCCCCTCTCCGGGACAATGCATCAGCTAACACATTGGCACTCCTCTTCCCATGGACCACCTCCATATTGTAATCCTGGAGGAGCAGGCTCCACCTCAGGAGCTTGGCATTGGCTCCTTTCATCTGGTGTAGCCGGGTCAGGGGGGAGTGGTCAGTGTACACAGTGAAGTGTTGCCCAAATGGATGTGGCTCTAGTTTCTTAAGGGCCCATACCATAGCCAGGCATTCCTTCTCGATGGCCGTGTTTAGTGAGTCCAGCACGTAGTTTTGCTCCTGAGGTAACAACTTCTTGCTCAAGTACACGATGGGATGTCTTGCCCCCTTTTCAGCAACCTGCATTAACACTGCACCCAGCCCCGTGTCTGAGGCGTCAGTGAACACCATAAAGGGCTTGTCAAAGTCTGGGTTTACCAGAACTGGGCCACTGACCAGAGCCTCCTTCAGAGCACAGAGAGCCTTCTGGCACTGCTCGGTCCAGACCACCTTGTCTGGCTTTCTCTTCTTGCATAGCTCAGAGGGCGGCTATGGAGCTCAAGTGTGGCACAAATCTTCGATTGTACCCCACCATCCCAATAAAGACCTGGACCTGCTGCTTGGTTTGAGGAATGGGCCAGTCTCTGATCGCCTCCACCTTGGCTGGTTCTGGCTTTAGGCAGCCACTCCCCACCCGGTGGCCCAGGTAAGATACTTTGGCCATCCCCACCTTGCACTTCTCAGCTTTTATGGTCAGCCCAGCATCCTGGAGTCGGTCCAGCACTTGTTTAACCTGGGACACATGCTCCTCCCAGGTCTGGCTAAAGACACAGATGTCATTAATGTACGCCATGGCAAAACTCTCCATCCCCCTCAGTAGCTGATCCACCAGGCGCTGGAAGGTAGCAGGCGCCCCCTTGAGCCGAACGGCATGGCCAGGAACTCATAGAGCCCCAGAGGGGTGATAAAGGCAGATTTCAGCCTGGCATCTGCATCCAGCGGCACTTGCCTGTAGCCCTTTGTAAGATCCATAGTGGTAAGGTACTGAGCGCCTCCCAGCTTGTCTAGGAGCTTGTCAGGCCTGGGCCTGGGGTAGGCATCAGACACGGTGATGGCATTAAGCTTCTGATAGTCCACACAGAACTGGATTGGCCTGTCCTTTATGGGGACCAACACCACAAGAGAGGCCCAAGGACTGGAAGACGGCTGGATCACCCCCAAAGCCAGCATGTCACTGACCTCTCTTTCCAGGTCCTGAGCAGTTTTCCCTGACTCGGAAGGGGGAGCATCTTATAGGAGAATGCGATCCTGACTCCACCCAATGGACAGTCAGATTAGTGAGTCCAGGCTGGTTGGAAAACAGCTGTCAGTACGAATGCAGCACCCCTCTAATCTCCGCTTGCTGGGCAGGTGTTAGCTAATCAGAGAGGGGAATTGTTTCCAGGGAGGAGCCAGCTCCTGTCTCAGGGAATAGATCTACTAAAGGGTCATCTCCCTGCTCCTCCCAATGTCCACACACGGCCAACACCATATTCCCCCTGTCATAATATGGCTTCATCATATTAACATGGTACACACTGTGGCGGTGTGCCTGGTTAGACAGTTCCACCACATAGTTTACCTCATTTAATTGCTTGACAACCTTGAAAGGGCCTTCACAGGTGGCTTGTAGTTTGTGTTTTCTCACGGGGATGAGGACCATCACCTGATCCCCAGTGGCGAAGGCACGGGCCCGCACCGTGCGGTCATACCAGACCTTCTGCTTCCTCTGGGCTCTGGCCAGATTCTCCTTGGCCAAGCCCATGAGCTCAGCAAGTCTTTCTCGGAAGGTCGCGATATACTCCACCACCGACTCTCCATCGGGAGTGGCCTTCCCCTCCCATTCGTCTCTCATCAGGTCCAGGGGCCCCCTTATCCTTCTTCCGTATAACAGTTCAAAAGGCGAAAACCCGGTAGACTCCTGGGGCACTTCCCTGTACACGAACAGCAGGGGAGGTAAATACTTGCCCCAATCCTGCGGGTGCTGGTTCATAAAGGTTTTCAGCATCATTTTTAGAGTTCCATTGAACCTCTCCACCAGCCCATTGGACTGGGGGTGATATGTTGAGGCCCAGATGTGCCGGACCCCACATTTCTCCCACAAGCACCAGAGCAGGGCTGACATGAAGTTGGATCCCTGGTCTGTCAAGACTTCCTTGGGGAACCCCACTCAGCTGAAAATGGTCAGCAGTGCATCTGCCACTGTGTCTGCTTCGATAAAGTACAAGGCCACTGCCTTGGGGTAACGGGTAGCGAAATCTACCACCACCAGAATGTATTTCTTCCATGACCGGGTCGTCTTGCTGAGAGGCCCCACTATGTCCACAGCCGCCTTCTGAAAAGCCTCCTCTATGATGGGCAAAGGTCTCAAAGCTGCTTTCCCCTTGTCCCAGGCCTTCTCCACCCTCTGACAGGGGTCACAGGATCTGCAATACTGTTGGACAGTATTAAAGACTCCAGGCCAGTAAAAGTTCTGTAGCAGCCTTTGCCTGGTGTGCCGGATTCCCTGGTGTCCTGCGAGAGGGATGTCATGGGCCAAGTACAGTAACTTGAGGTGATACTTCTGGGGGATCACCAGCTGCCTCCGGATTCCCCACAACTCCACTTCCCCTGGGGGAGCCCATTCTCGGTACAGGAATCCCTTCTCCCACAGGAACCTCTCCTGGCAGCCTTTCCCCATGGTCTGTGGCCAGCCAGGTCCCTTAGCTTCTGCAAGGAGGGATCTTTCTGCAACTTGGCCTGGAACTCAGCAGCTGGGGAAGGGATGGGGGCCTGCTCCCTCTCGCTGGCTGGGTCTGAAGCTGCAGCCCCTCTGAGCCTTGTCCCTGGGCACTCCCTCCCCATTAGGGTAGGGTCCTGCGCCTCCGGTGAGGTACCCTCCCCGATGTCAGGGCGTTGTGCCCCTCGCCGGCTCTTGCTATGGGTCACGACCAGGACGTTCTGGGGATTGCTTGGCCAATCCTCTAGGTCACCCCCCATCAACACCTAAGTGGGCAAATGATGGTGCACCCTCACATCCTTGGGGCCCTCCTTGGCCCCCCATTTCAGATGTGCACTCGCCACGGGCACCTTGAATGGGGTCCCGCTCAAGCCCATCAGGGTGAAGTAGGTATCGGGCACCACCTGATCTGGGGCCACCACCTCGGGCGGGGCCAGTGTCACCTCAGTGCCCGTGTCCCAGTATCCATTGACCTTCCTCCCATCCACCTCCAGGGGAACAAGGCACTTGCTCTGCAGGGACAGCCCTGCGCCCACCCGGTAAACTGAGAACCTTGGGTCAGGAGTATCAAGCCCCCCAGAGGAGCTGGTCTGGGAAACTCCTCCCTCCTGAGCAGTTGGTTAGCTGCCAGTCCCTCCTGCCTGGGAAGCCTGCCCCTCCTCCAGCTGGGTCCCTACCCAGTTAACCCTGTGAGGGTTCGATTTGCTCAGTCTGTCTTTGAGCTTGGGGCACTGGGTCCGTATGTGGCCTCTCTGCCCACAGTAATAACAATTCACGCTCCATTGGTCCCCTCAAGCCGGGCGGTTGGTCCTGGTGCCAGTTGTTCCCCTGGAGAGGGCGTTCTCCACATTCCCCCTTTGGGGGGTCCCAGGGTGACTCACTCTCTGCACCGTGGTGGGCTTATTCTTTTGGGACTCCTCGGTTCCACCCCCTGACCGGCTGTCCACAAACTCGTTGGCCAGCTGCCCTGCACTCTGCAGGTCCTCTGGCTTTTTGTCCACCAACCATATCCTCAGGTCGAATGGGCAATGTTCATACAGGTGCTCCAGTACAACCAGTTTAACCATGTCCTCCTTTGTCTTGGCCCCATCTGCCCACTTGTGAACATATCCCTCCATTCGGAGGATCAGTTCCAGATATGTGTCCGCTGACTCTGGAACTTTTTCCGGTACGCCCTGGGAGTCATCCCAAACTTGCATAACAGGGCCTTTTTGAACAGTTCATAGTCCCCTGCCTCCACCCCTTCCATTCGGCTGTACATCCCTATGGCTTTGGGGTCCAGTAAGGGGGTGAGGAACTGGAGCCTGTCTGCAGGGTCAACTCTGTGCAGCCCGCAAAAGGCCATCAGGAATTCATCTATGTCCTCCCCTTCCTTAAACTGGGACAGGATGCGCTTATCAAAGTTCCATGTAGTCCTGGGTCCCCCCTCACTCACTGCAGCAGGGTGCTCTCTGCTCCTCAACTTTGCCAACTCCAGTTCATGCTGCCGCTGTTTCTCCCAACCCTCCAGCTCTTTCAGTTTTATCTCCCTCTCCCATTCCAGCTGCCTCAGCTCCAGCGAAGGGGAGCTTGGCCATGAGGATCCCCTGCTGGCTGCAGGGGTCATGGTGTTCGCCTGGCTGCTTCTAGCCACGCCCCTAGCCATAAGTAGGAGGGGCCTCGGAGTGCCCTCAGCAGCAGTCTGACCATTCCCAGCTGGGCCAGACACCGGTGCCGGTGCTGCATCTGCTGGGCTGCTTCCCTCAGCGATCCTCCTCCTCCAGCTGGGCAATCAGCTGTGCTTTGGTGGCCTTCCCTCTGCGAAGCCCTCTCTCCTTCCACAGCTCTACAAGGCCCCTCTTAAGGAGATGGTTATACATCTCTCCGCTGTTCCCAAGTTGTTGTGGACTCGCAGGCCTGTGTGCTCTCAGCTCCCCTCGGTTTCCAGGAAGAACCTCTACTGTGCCAGCCCTTCTCCAGGTCACCACCTCTCTCCCAGGGTCAAGCCGCAGACTCCTCCGCCCCTGAAACCACTCACTGCAGTCTCCAGGAGGACCCCGTTACTGCAACAGTCCTTCTTGCTGGTCACACACTCCCAGGGGTTAAGTGTAGCTCCTCCGCCTCCTGAAACTGCTCCTCTCTGAGCCTTCAGCATGCCTGGTTCTTGTTAATCCCCCTTCATTTTACTGCTCCCCAGTCACTTACTGCAGGAAGCGCCATCCACGGGGCGCAGTACATCCCACCTCTACCACCAGTTGTCACGGGGTGTGGGGAAGTCAGGGCCCTGCACCCCCCACTTCCTGCAATTCACCGTGACTCTCAGCTATCCAGTAAAACAGAAGGTTTATTAGACAACAGGAACACAGTCTAAAATAGAGCTTGTAGGTACAGAAAACAGGACCCCTCAGTCAGATCCCTCTTGGGGGGTGGAGAGCCCAAACCCAGGTTCTGGGCCTCCCCTCGTGTCCCCCAGCCAGCTCCAAACTGAAACCCCTTCCTGCTGCCTCACCCAGCCCCCCCCCTACACTCCCCCCCGCCTTTGTCCATTTTCCCGGACAGAAAGTGTCACCTGGCCCCAACCCCTTCCTGGGCTCAGGTTACGAAGGGCAGCCGCCATCGCTTACGTGCTGGCCATCAAGTATCATCCCTCAGTGAAGTCACACCCTTATTTCCCATCACCATCTAGTATTGGTGCAGTACCCCAGGGAAACAGAGGCACGCCCCGTATTAGCAGAAGACAGTAAACTAGTAAAACTCCCATGCAACATTACCAGGTTAATACTCCCTACCCCATCACAGCTTCCCCGTCAGAAAGTCATTTTTCTGCGGGGAAGCAAAGAAATCTGCGGGGGACATAAATTCTGTGCATGCGCAGTGGTGCAGAATTCCCCCAGGAGTATCTTATAGGGGAATCACCTGGTTCCTGCTCAGGTGTGTCTACTTGATAACTAAGGTTGGCTGGTCCCAGGTCTCTAGCTCTCAAAGGGGCATGTCACCCTGTTCCAGGCCCTTTGCTGCTCCCTGCATGTATCAGACTCAGAGCGCCTGGCTTCCATGACAGGAAAGCGTGGCCACCTGTTGGTTCCTGCTAGCCTTGCAGAGCTAACTCAGCTAAGGGAGAGGGAGCTGGAGTCTATTCCATCCTGTGCAATGTCAGCAGAACTGTCCAGCAGTCCATGACCTCTGCACACCTCCCTGGAAGCCCAGAGGCTGCCCCAGTGTTGCTGGCATCACTGGCTGCAGAATGATAACGGGAAGGAACGTTTCCCTTGTAGGTCTCTGGTTTGGATGCAGCCCAGGTAGTGGTGGTGGAGACAGCGCCGGCTCCAGGGTTTTTGCTGCCCCAGGCAGCAAAAAAAAAAAAAAAAAAAAAAAAAAAAGCCGCGATCGCGATCGCGATCTGCGGCGGCAATTCGGCGGGAGGTCCTTCGCTGCGCGCGGGAGTGAGGGACCCTCCGCCGAATTGCCGCCGAATCGCTGGACGTGCCGCCCCTCTCCCGAGGGGCCGCCCCAAGCACCTGCTTGGTCAGCTGGTGCCTGGAGCCGGCCCTGGGTGGAGATTGGAACTCATCAGCATCTGATGGCAGGCAGGTGGCTTGTGCGCAGTGAGTTGGTGGGTCTCAGCCCAGTTTGCAGCAGGCAGATAGTCACATAAAACAAATTGCCACCCCAGCTGGTGCTATTCACTCCAATAGTGGCAGCTCAGTTGAGAAGCCATGGACTGAATGGATCACATGGACTGATCCCAGGAGTTCAGTCCCTCTGGTTGAGGGGCCAGGAACAATTCAGAGGCTGATTTTTCCTGCTGCTCTCATACCTCACCGGCGCTGTGCTCCAGCCCCCAGTGCTGCCGTGCCGGCATCATTCACCAGCAGGAACTCCCTGGGGCAAGCTGTTCAGATGAATAATAACAGAATGGGCCTGGCCACGAGCATAACCTCCCCGTTCTGTTGCAGCTCGATGTTTCGACCTGCAGAAATCCGAGGCCATGGTCCGCAAGGTAAGAGAGCCTCCCAGCCCCCGTCCCTGGGGTTTCTACATCCCAAGGGGGGGTGGGGGGGCGAGAACAAAAGCAGTCCCCATGCCCTGTGCCTCTGCACTCCCCGCTGCTCTGCACACACATGCTGATTCCAACAGGACCCACGCCCATGATCCCATGCGTGCAGCCATTCATAAACCTGTCCAGGCCCCCTAGCTACACGGCAGACACTCCCAGCCTCTGGCTCCACAGAGTCCAGCTCACACCAGAAGCCTTTGAAGTATTTATTTAATTGATTGCTCTTATCTTGTATTTTATACAAGATATACATTCCTTCCCCCTCTTCCTCACTTCCTGCTGCCCCACCCCCTACCCCAGTACACCCCTTCTTGTCCTGTTCTCACAGAGTCACAGGGGGTTGAAGGCCGGAAGGGACCAGCCCTGAGTCCCCTGCACAGTGCAGAGTGCACTTCAACCCAGCTCCACACACACCCAGTCCTGATGTGCAGCCCCCTGCCCCCGCCCCCATTCCAGTCCTGAGTCCCTTTTGGGCAGAAGCTGTCAGTTACATGCAGGATCTTTCCTGACGCTGCAGCCGTGTAATCCATACCTCGCTCCCCACCTTGCTGAGTTTTGTTCCACAATGTCAGTGTTCATCGGAGGAGGGTGGAAGACGTACACAGATTCCTGTATTTCCTGTCCCTGTCCCTGCTTGAAAGTGACCCAGATTTAGGGTGACCAGACAGCAAATGTTAAAAATTGGGACGGGGGTGGGGGGTAATAGGAGCCTATATAAGAAAAAGACCCAAAAATCGGGGCTGTCCCTATAAAATCGGGACATCTGGTCACCCTACCCAGACTGTTTCCCCCCACTCTCAACAGCTCCCCTCTGGTTTGTTTTAATAGTACGTTGAGGTTCGGAAGCACATGGATGCTGACAACATCATCAACTGGCGCCCCCCGGAGGTGAGTTCCCATTTGCCCTCTCCCTCCTGTCCTCGGGGCTGGATTTCTGCACCTGTTCTGGGTGCAGCCTGCGAACGGCTGTGCTTAGTGGAGGGAGTCTAAGGCCTGTGTCTCTTCTGTGCAGGTGATTCAGAAGTACATGTCTGGGGGGATGTGTGGGTATGACCGGGATGGCTGCCCCATCTGGTACGAGATCATTGGGCCCCTTGACGCCAAAGGCATCCTCTTATCAGCCTCCAAACAAGATCTGCTCAAAAACAAGTACCGTGACTGCGAGATGCTGCTGCAGGAGTGTGACAAGCAGACCCAGAAGGTGAGACCTCGCTGCCTTCATGAGTCATTGTCATCTGGGCCTGGGGAGCCCAGGGCAGGGAAGGAGCCTGTAGCAGCGGCCAGGGACTTTCTGTCTTGAGCTCTAGGGTCCTAAGCCGGAGCAGGGCACAGGAGAAACCAGCATTCAGACTTGGCTAGGATCCTAGTAACTGAAATGCATTACAGGCTCTCTGTACCAAGACCACTTTGCCCACCACTGAAATGCAGCCACCTCTGGGATGGAAGAGAGCAGCTCTTTAACAGCACACAGCAACACTGCAGAACATCTCAGAGCAGGTAGTGAAGAAGAAAACCATGTCCAGTTGAAACAGTGGGTGGAATTCAGGGAGGCAGAATGCACATTACCTGCCTGTGTTGGAATATGCTCAGGCCTTTGGGTGTTAATAGCCCAGCACTGTTGGAACAGCTTTGGAATTTCAGATGGCCTCCTGAAGGATAGGATCTCCTGCAGTGCCCCGGCACCACGCTGGAGCATTGGGACCCGTGCTGGGACAGGAGAGCATCCCCTACTGAGCCACATATACCACTCTTCCAGGATGACAGCCCAAGGGGTCATGCAGGAAGGCACTATGCCCCAGGGCCCAAGCAGGAAGCGAATAGGAGAAAACCCATCACATAGTAAAACAGAGTCTTGATTGAAGATGGCTGTGTTTCCCTGGGACGTTACCCTGCAGATGGCTGGAATGGTGTCTGTCTGAATCCTCTTGCTCTGTTCTCTTGCAGCTGGGGAAGAGGGTTGAGATGGTCATGATGATCTATGACTGCGAGGGGCTGGGCCTGAAGCATCTCTGGAAGCCAGCCGTGGAGGCGTACGGAGAGGTGAGGAGGTAGGGGTCGGGGGAGGGGGTCTCTGTTTACATGTTGCTTATTCTCCGTCCTGCAGAATGGTCTGGTGCATGGGTTTCCTCAGATCATATGCTGTCCCCACAAATCCACTTCATGGTGATTTAAGGATTAGTCCTCAGGTCTATGAAGGAAGCAAATAGATCTTCCCCTGTTTGTTTGTTAACGAGTGTCTACAGGCTAAAAGATGTGGTTGGTGGTTCCTTTCCCAGGAAGGAATCCAATTGGACTTTCATGGATTACACTGGCGTTGGCCAGACCCAGTATTATCTCTTGTTGAGGATGTGACAGGATCACAGATACCTCAGTAGATGTTTGCGCTGAGGGCCTCGCTTTTGGTTATCGGGTTAACTAGCCCGGCTGACAAAGGATATGGCTGCACTGCAGTCAGGAGGTGCGATTGCAGCATGTGCAGACGTAGCTTTGATTTAGCTTGAGTAGCAATAAGTGAAGCTGGCAGCTGCTCCAGTATGTACCCTGGGGACCTGGGCAAACTAGCTTTGATCTACCTCGATCTACTTTGGGTGTGGTCTATATGCTGCAATTACATCTCCTGATTGCAGTGTGCACACACCTACATCTTGGCCTGGGCACTGCATGAGTCTCACTTCAGCCCTACAGGTGCTATAACCTTAGGGGGGGGAGGGATAGCTCAGTAGTTTGAGCATTGGCCTGCTAAACCCAAGGTTGTGAGTTCAATCCTTGAGGGGGCCACTTAGGGATCTGGGGCAAAATTGGTCCTGCTAGTGAAGGCAGGAGGCTGGACTCAATGACCCTTCAGGGTCCCTTCCAGCTCTATGAGATAGGTATATCTCCATATATTTTCTATTTTCTTTTTTCTCTGCACAGGGGTGAATTTCCTCCTCTCTGCAGATGTCACAGGGTGACCCCACCTCGGGCACCTTTCACAGGCAGGCTGTGACACAACAGGCATGCCTAGCCTCAATTTCCCTTTTAGTCTAGCCCTGAAAGGAATATCATCTCTCAGTGTGCACTACCAAGCCCACCTCTGAGTATAGGTTGCTCACATACACCAGTGCAGTAGTTCCCCTAACGCAATTCTCCAATGTGCACAGTAAACATAAAGGTACTGTGGTTTCTCCATTCCCCACTCCAGGGGAATCACCTCCACCCACCCACTCCATAGCAGCACATTGTTCCCAGTTCCTTTCACCCCTGATGCAAGTCCCCGCTCTCCAGGCCATCCACTTGAGAGTGGCCAGTCTCCACAGCTCCCATCGGGTGTCCCCAAGAGAGCTTCCCAGTGTCCCACTCCCCAGGCCTCCCTGCCAGGGGGATCCACCCTCCCACACCAACCCTCTTGAGCCCGGGCTCGACTTCCCCAGATAAGCTGGATCTTCCCCATTTGCCAAGGAGCCACTGTCTGAGCCTTAAACTCCTCAGGGGTCCTGAGCTTTGGCCAGTTCTCGCTAGCAGTGCTGTTCCACACAGCTCTCTCTACCTGCTGCATCCCAGCCAGCTGCCGATTCTCCCAGTCTCCTCCCCTCTAGGGCCCAGGTGCCCTCTCTTAAGCCCAGCTGGGGACAGGGAGGGGTCAACTGGCCAGTCACAGGTGCACTGGCCTCTTTTCTCCCCCCTGTTCCCCCATGACAGCAGAGCTAGTGGGTTTATGTTTTAATGCCCTTTTGTGGATCTGAATTTGGGGGCTCCCTGACAGCCTGTCCTAGACTGACCCCTCTTTCCTGAGGAACTTGGATTTGAATTGCTTGCCAGTCCCTTTTTTGTATTTATGACTGGCCTTTGCTCTTTGATTTCTGTTCCTCTCTGTTTCGGGGGGGGGGGGGGGGGGGTTTGNGATTGGGGGACGAGAGGGTCATTAAAGCAACCAGAACACCTCTCCTTTGGTGCAGAAGCCCTGGAGGGGAAGGAAGAGACGGGGAAGGGCTGTCTCCTGTCTGAAATCTTTGCAAGCTTTGTGCAGGTGTCTGATCTGGCTCTGGGGAGGGATGTGAATCTGGTTCCGTCTCCTCCCGCACAGCTGTTTGCTACTACAGCCCAGGGCTGGCTGGTGGGGGCTGAGGCAAGGTCCCAGACCTGAGGTACTGGGGTTGGCTGGGGGCAGGGAGGGCTTGGGATAGGCTTCTGTCTCCCTGACTGACAAGCTCCTTTGGATTCACAGCTTCTGTCCATGTTTGAGGAGAACTATCCCGAGACCCTGAAGCGCCTGTTTGTAATTAAAGGTGGGTTTAACTGCAATGCAGGACAAGGCTTGTATGCTTCCCCTCCCCGCCCAACTGTGCAGTTGCATGCACACGCATGCATATACATGTGTGAGCTGGGACAGCAGACTTGCATTTGGAGGAGATGCTACATGCACGTCTCTGCCCCCCGGGGACAGAAACACGGAACACCCAGTCTGGAGGGTGCTCTGTGCAGACCCTCTACCTTTGCCACCTGGGGTACAGTGCTAGTATCCAGCTGGGGAAGCATGGTTGTTTGTGCCATGGCCCAGTAGGAGACACCACAGTCAGCCCAGGAGATGCACCATGTTGTTGGCCATGTGGTATGTTGTTCTCCCATCTCTATCACATTGGCACAGCACTGGCGCTCCATGGCAGGGATCGGTGAGAGACATGAGGAAGGCATTGCAGATCCCTGGCAGGGGGTGGCGCAGGAGGTGGAAGGCCAGGGTGAGAGGATGGTATGAAGGATTTCTTGCCCATGATGCTATGTTCTCTCTGTACTATCCTTGCAGCTCCCAAGCTCTTCCCTGTGGCCTACAACCTCATCAAGCACTTCCTGAGCGAAGACACCCGTAAGAAGATTGTCGTCCTGGGAGGTGAGTTTGACCCTGCCCTCTATCCCTGCCTTGCACCTTCTCTCCCAGCCTAGCCCATGGGCCCCCAATGACCAGGCCCCCAGTCCCAGAGCCCCTTTTCTAAGGGGAAGTTGCTGCCCAGCCTGAGTCTAACCCCCTCTGCTCAGTGCAGGGACATCACCAGACTGCTGCTTCCTGTTGTCTAGTTCAGTGGTCTCCAAACTTTTTTGATCGCGCACCCCTATCAGTAAAAAAATTTTGATCACGCACCCCCTGCCGCGCCGGCTCTACCATTTTTGCCAAAGCAAAAAAAAAAAAAAAAAAAAAAGCCGCTCGGACTCCCGCCCGAACTGACGAAGAAAAAAAAAAAAAAAGCGCTCCTCCTGCTGCGCACCCCCAAGGATCCTCTTGCGCGCACCCCACTTTGGAGACCACTGGTCTAGTTGATGCCCCAGAGTCCCACCATTCACGGAGAGTTGTTACATTTGGGCACTGAGGGTCTCGTGATGATCACGATGCTGGGCAGGATAAATGAACCCATTCAAAGCGTCTTCGTACATCTCACTGGCTCAGCAGGGCTGGGTCTGATCAGCAGCTGGATGGGAGACCTCCCAGGAAGACTCAGGCGGGTGTGAGTGACGTGGTGGCAGTGCTGCTGCCAATGCCCCGGCGTGGCACTAGGGGGCAGCGCGCTGCTGGAAGTGCCATATTTCAGATGAAATGTAAAACCGAGCTGGGGTGTTTAACTGCCTGTGGGTCTCTTTGTAAATCGATCCACCCTCCTGGCCAAGTTTCAGTTTTCAGGGCTACACCTTGTCTCCCTAAATCTCCTCCATCCCCCCTCACTGCCTGTCCTGCAGGACTGCCTAGTGGTGCTGTGAATGATTGTAAACAGCTGTCACCTGTGGTCCTCCCCAGAGGCTGGTGCAGTGATGTACATAGTCTGTAAAGCCCTTGGAGCTAGAGCTGTCAAGCGATTAAAAAAATTAATCGTGATTAATCATGCTTTTAAATGATAATAGAATACCATTTATTTAAATATTTTTGGATGCATTCCACATTTTCAAATATATTGATTTCAGTTACAACACAGAATACAAGTACACTGCCACTTTATATTTATTTTTATTACAAATATTTGCACTGTAAAAAACAAAAGAAATAGTATTTTTCAATTCGCCTAATATAAGCACTGTAGTGCAATCTCTTTATCATGAAAGTTGAACTTACAAATGTAGAATTATGTACAAAAAAATAACTGCATTCAAAAATAAAACAATGTAAAACTTTAGAGCCTACAAGTCCAATCAGTCCTACTTCTTGTTCAGCCAATCGCTCAGACAAACAAGTTTGTTTACATTTGCAGGAGATAATGCTGCCTGCTTCTTGTTTACAATGTCATCTGAAAGTGAGAACAGGCGTTTGCATGGCACTTTTGTAGCCAGCATCACAAGATATTTACGTGCCAGATGCGCTAAAGATGCATATTCCCTTCATGCTTCAACCACCACATGCGTCCATGCTGATGACGGGTTCTGCTCGATAATGATCCAAAGCAGTGCAGACCGACACATGTTCATTTTCATCATCTGAGTCAGATGCCACAAGCAGAAGGTTGATTTTCTTTTTTGGTGGTTCGGGTTCTGTATTTTCCGCATCGGAGTGTTGCTCTTTTAAGACTTCTGAAAGCATGCTCCGCACCTTGTCCCGCTCAGATTTTGGAAGGCACTTCAGATTCTTAAACCTTGGATTGCGTGCTGTAGCTATCTTTAGAAATCTCATATTGGTCCCTTCTTTGCGTTTTGTCAAATCTGCAGTGAAAGTGTTCTTAAAACGAACAACATGTGCTGGGTCATCATCTGAGACTGCTATAGCATGAAATATATGGCAGAATGCAGGTAAAACACAGAGCAAGAGACATACAATTCTCCCCCAAGGAGTTCAGTCACAAATGTAATTAACACATTATTTTTTTAATGGGCGTCATCAGCATGGAAGCATGTCCTCTGGAACGGTGGCCGAAGCATGAAGGGGCATAAAGCATATCTGGCATGTAAATACCTTGCAACACCAGCTACAAAAGTGCCATGCGAATGCCTGTTCTCACTTTCAGGTGACATTGTAAATAAGAAGCGGGCAGCAGTATCTCTCATAAATGTAAACAAACTTGTTCCTCTTAGCGATTGGCTGCAGAAGAAGTAGGACTGAGTGGACTTGTAGGCTCTAAAGTTTTACATTGGTTTTTTTTTTAGTGCCGTTATGTAACAAAAAAAATCTACATTTGTAAATTGCACTTCCACAATAAAGAGATTGCACTACAGTACTTGTATGTGGTGAATACTATTTCTTTTGTTTATCATTTTTACAGTGCAAATATTTGTAATAAAAAAATAATATAAAGTGAGCACTGTACACTTCCAATTCTGTGTTGTAATCGAAATCAATATATTTGAAAATGTAGAAAAACATCCAAAATATTTAATAAATTTCAATTGGTATTCTATTAACAGTGTGATTAAAACTGCAATTAATCTAGGGTGACCAGATGCTAAGTGGAAAATATTGGGACCGCCACAGGGGGGGCACCTTTTTAATTGTTACACTCACCTGTCCGGGTCTTCGGCGGCAATTCGGCGGAGGGTCCTTCAGTCGCTGACGGTCTTCGGCGGCATTTTGGTGGCGGGTAATAAACCTTGCCACCAAAGACAGAAGCACCAACTGCCGAAATGCCGCCGAAGACCGTCAGTGACTGAAGGACCCTCCGCCGAATTGCCGCCGAAGACCCGGACGGGTGAGTGTAAAAAAAACCCCAAAAAAACCCCGCCCGAAACAAAATATCGGAACAAATGGCGTCTCGACCGTACTTCGGTCAGGACGCGGGACAAACTCCTCAAAATCGGGACAGTCCCGATTTTATCGGGACGTCTGGTCACCCTAAATTAATAGCAATTATTTTTTTAATCCCCATTCACGTTTTTGCATTAATCGCGTGAGTTAACTGTGATTAATTGACAGCCCTACTTGGAACCCTTGTGTTAAAAGGATAAAGAAATGTCAGATCATTAGTCCATTGCTATTAAAGGGAAACAGTCAGGTGAGCCAGGGGCACCTTAATATTGTGACCTGTGTATTTCCTTCTCCACTTGGCTTTCTTCTTGAAACAAAACTCAGTGTGACAGCTCCCCCTGCTGGCTCTGTGCTGCCACTGGGCTAACAAACCCTGTTCCCAGGCTGGTGATGCCATTTCCTGCACAGGCAGCAATGGAAGCAAAAAGCCATCATTCAGTTGAGCCCCATGTGCATCAGTGGAGGGAAGGAGGTGGCAACTCAAACTCAGCGCATTTCATGTTGTGACACTGGCTTGAGAGCCACGGGGAGTGGAGTCCACAGCTGTGGCCAATGCACCTCGAGCTTCACTTTTATTATTTAATAATAACCAGCAGGGTCCTGGCCCAGAGCTTACAGTCTGAACAGACAAGCCAAACCCAAGGGGGGCGTTTTCAGCCCTATTTCATGGGGGGGGAGGGCACTGAGAGCCAGAGAAACTCAGTGACTTGCCCAAGAGCTGGGAATTGAAGCCAGTTCTCCTGAGCCCCACTCCAGCGCCCCCCCCCCCCCCAAGAGCTCACTGTCTCTCTCCTCCGAGCTGAGGGCATGGCCCCTCCAGTGGGAGCCAGGTGGTCACTCTCCATGGCCCATTCAGTCATTGGCCTGTCTGCTAAGGAGGAGATGGGTGCTGTTCTCTAAACCGGCAGGCTGGGTTAGGCAGGGGTCCAGGCAGTGGAAGAGGGCCAGAGCCAGGTGCTGTTGGGATAACACCATCCTATGCTAATAAGGCACCTTGGCCAGCGCCTCTGATCCCTCCCCATTGTCACAGGACTATACGCACACCTGTGTCACGCGGGGCTGGGCTGACAGCTCGCTCCAGCCATTGGCCATGGGGATGGTGTTCGATCCCTGCTAGCCCAGGCTGGCTTTGGACCTGGGCTGTAACGTGATGACACGAGGTGGAGAGTGGAGCCAAACGTTCGGGCCTGGAGCAGGGACAAGCTCGGCAGCCATTGCTGTCCTGGTCTTTAGTGCTGTGTGTTCTGTGTGTCACTGACACAGAAATGCCCCCTTGAGAGCAGCTGGGGGAGCACGTGGGCACTGGAGATCGCTGCCAGGGACTCACCCTTTGGCTCCTAACCTGTGTGCTCTGTGCTGAGCTCCCTGCACTTCTTATCTCAGCTGTCCAGACACGGTCAAACTACAAGGCTGACGTTGGTTCCATTTCCCTTGGTTAACTCAGCTCCTTGGCAGGATCCCTGCGGAGCAGAGAGTGTTACTTGTCTCCACCCCTCCTCTCCTTGTCTCGGCTAAGGGGGGGATGGCTAATGAGTGGGCCTGCTATGCGCCAAGCCAGTCTCCACCACGCCAGAAACTGCGCCACCCCAGCTCCATGGCATCACCACTCCCAGCACTCGCATGCTGGGGTGGAAAGACATAGGGAGGGACTGGAAGCACTAACAGATCTTTTTCACCCCTCACCTCTCTGGTTCTGTTCCCCCACCCCAAGGAGCTCAGCGTGCTGTAGGTACCTGTGTTCCCTTCCGCCCTGTGATCCCAGCAGAGCAGAGGGTCCCCCTGCCCCCCACTACAGCTCTCTAGCCAGAGGGCAGCTCCTGCAGATGTAACCTCACTGCTCCTCTCTCTTCTGCCAGCAAACTGGAAGGAGGTCTTGCAGAAGTACATCGCCCCCGAGGAGATCCCTGTGGTGTACGGGGGAACCCTCCGGGACCCAGACGGGAACCCCAAGTGTGTGACCAAGGTACAGTGACCCCATCCTGAACACCAGCATCCCCCACTTGCATGCTGGGGTGTCAGCCACCGCTCTTCCAGTCACAGCCCAGCTCTGCTAGTGCAGCCACCAGCTAGGGAGCCCAGTGGGAGACATGGCAGGGGAGAGGCCTCTGGACTCCAACACAGGAGTCCTCTCAGTCATCTTGTGTCTGTGATCCCAGGGTGGGAGCGATGTCGGGGGGCGTGATGCCCTCGTGGCTCAGGGCCTGGTTCTCTCTCGTTCCAGATTAACTACGGCGGTGACATCCCCAAGAAGTACTACGTGCGGGACCAGCTGAAGCAGCAGTATGAGCATTTAGTGGTAGTGAACCGGGGCTCCTCCCACCAGGTGGAGTATGAGATCCTCTTCCCAGGCTGCGTCCTCAGGTAGGGAGAGCTGGTGCAGAGCTGTCCCCGGGGGCTACCAGCAACACATGGGCCCCACCTGGGGTGAGCAGATAACAGGGGCTGTGTGAGGGTGAATGGGGGAGGAGGGGCAGTGCCAAGACATGGGTCACCCCAGCCATCTGGGGACAGGGGGTTACTGAGGCCACCTGGGCCAGCCCACCTACCCAGATGGAGGTGGGGTAGGAAGGTACCAAGGCTTGAGTCAGACGAGCTACCTAAGGTTAATGAGTTCTGGGTCACACCAACTACCCGGGCATGACACTGAAGTCAGGGTGAGCCCACTGAGTATGTGTGTGGGGGTAGTTACTGAAGCATGGGTTAGCCCCACTGTATTAGGGGAGGATGGATGGCAAGGTCTGGGTCAGCACCACAGACTGCGGGGTGGTACCAAGGTCTAGGCCAGCCTCATTGTATTGGGGTGGGGTGGTTATGAGGGGAAGGGGTCATGGGAGCCCCCTGTGTCTAAGGCCTGCATCCCACCAGGTGGCAGTTCATGTCCGAAGGGGCCGACGTGGGCTTTGGGGTCTATCTGAAGACTAGAATCGGGGAGCGGCAGCGAGCTGGCGAGATGACGGAGGTGCTTCCAAACCAACGCTACAATGCCCACCTGGTGCCCGAGGACGGCTCCTTCACCTGTTCCGTGGCCGGCGTCTGTAAGTGGCTCCCTCTCCCTTGTCGCTGGGAGCTTCTCCATCTGTTGGCTGCAGAGACCATGCTGAATCTGCTGGGGGGAGGAGTTGGGGCTTAAAGGGCACCATCTCTCCCAGCATTTATGGAAAGAAAATACAGAGAATTCCCCAGGTAATTGAGACACTAATTTCATGGCCAGTCTCGGAGCTTCCCTCCAGCTGCAAATTAATCTGCCAGCTGGAAATGCTGCCCTGAGCGCGAGTTTCTGCCCTGTCAATACCCAGGGCCTGTTCTGGCCCAAGGCGTCACAGACACCACTTCATGTGGGCTGGGGAATGGCTGGATGATGTGGGAAAAATGAAGCTGGCTATTTAAGCCTGAATAACTCTAAAGGCCACATCAGCTTGCATCGCACATACAGAATGCTTTGCTCATTAGTCTGCCTGATCTTACCCATGTAACAGAATCAGCCAGTTCAACCAGAAACCCATTCAGGTGATAAGTAGCCTTTGCTGGGATTACTCTGTAAACTAGCACCTCAGCAGGATTTCCAGGAGGAGTTTTCTGGGCTCTCCCTGGGAACCCATTCTGCTGACTTAAATGCAAAGAAGGAGCAGTCAGACTCCTGCAAAGTTGTATATAATCTCTTTATATAGAACTATTTCATACATGGCCATTTAAATAAGAACATAAGAATGGTCATACTGGGTCAGACCAAAGGTCCATCTAGCCGGGTATCCTGTCTTCCGACACTGGCCAATGCCAGGTGCCCCAGAGGGAATGAACAGAACAGGTAATCGTCAAGTGATCCATCCCCTGTCGCCCATTCCCAGCTTCTGGCAGACAGAGGCTTGGGACACCATCCCTGCCCATCCTGGCTAACAGGGGGTGATGGACCTATCCTCCATGAATGTATCTAGTTCTTTTTTGAACCCTGTTATGGTCTTGGCCTTCACAACATCCTCTGGCAAGGAGTTCCACAGGTTGACTGTGCATTGTATGAAGAAATACTTCCTTTTATTTGTTTTAAACCTGCTTCCCATTAATTTCATTTGGTGACCACTAGTTCATGTGTTATGAGAAGGAATAAATAACACTTCCTTATTTACTTTCTCCACACCAGTCATGATTTTATTTCCCCCCATGTCATCTCTTTTCCACAACAAATTATGTTCATCTATGTGTCTGACCATTCTGTTCTTTACTATAGTTTCAATCAGTTTGCCCGGTACTGAAGTCAGGCTTACAGGACTGTAATTGCCGGGATCACCTCTGGAGCCCTTTTTAAAAATTGGTGTCACATTAGCTAGCCTCCAGTCATTTGGTACAGAAGCTGATTTAAATGATAGGTTACAGACTACAGTTAGTAGTTCTGCAAGTTCACATTTGAGTTCCTTCAGAACTCTTGGATGAATACCATCCAGTTCTGGTGACTTATTACTGTTTAGTTTATCAATTTGTTCCAAAACCTCCTCTAATGAATGACACCTCAATCTGGGACAGTTCCTCAGATTTGTCACCTACAAAGAATGGCTCAGGTTTGGGAATCTCCCTCACATCCTCAGCCATGAAGACCAATGCAAAGAATTCATTTAGTTTCTCTGCAATGGCCTTGTCGTCCTTGAGTGCTCCTTTAGCATCTTGATTGTCGAGTGGCCCCACTGGTTGTTTTGCAGGCTTCCTATGTACTTAAATTGTATTTTGCTGTTACTTTTTGAGTCTTTGGCTAGCTGTTCTTCAAATTCTTCTTTGGCCTTTCTAATTATATTTTTACACTTCATTTGCCAGTGTTTATGCTCCTTTCTATTTTCCTCACTAGGATTTAACTTCCACTATTTAAAGGATGCCTTTTTGCCTCTCACTGCTTCCTTTACTTTGTTGTTTAGCCACAGTGGCTCTTTTTTGGTTCTTTTACTATGTTTTTTCATTTGGGGTATACATTTAAGTTGAGCCTCTATTATGGTGTCTTTAAAAAGTTTCCATGCAGCTTGCAGGGATTTCACTTTTGGTGCTGTACCTTTTAATTTCTGTTTAACTAAACTAATTTTTGTGTAGTCCCCCTTCCTGAAAGTAAATGCTACAGTGTTGGGCTGCTGTGGTGTTTTCCCTGCCACAGGGATGTTAAATTCAATTATATTATGGTCACTATTACCAAGCGGTCCAGCTATATTCACCTCTTGGACCAGATCCTGTGCTCCACTCAGGACTAAATCAAGAATTGCCTCTCCTTTTGTGCGTTCCAGGACAAGCTGCTCCAAGAAGCAGTCATTTAAGGCGTCAAGAAACTTTATTTCTGCATCCCGTCCTGAGGTGACATGTACCCAGTTAATATGGGGATAGTTGAAATCCCCATTCCTCTGTTAGTCTATAAGGTGCCACAGGATTCTTTGCCATTATTACTGAGTTTTTAATGTTTATAGCCTCTCTAATCTCCCTGAGCATTTCACAGTCACTATCACCATACTGGTCAGGTGGTCGGTAATATATCCCTACTGCTATATTCTTATTATTAGAGTATGGAATTACTATCCATGGAGATTCTGTGGTACAGTTTGGTTCATTTAAGATTTTTACTTCATTTGATTCTACGCTTTCTTTCACATATAATGCCACTCCCCCACCAGCACAACCTGTTCTGTCCTTCCGATATATTTTGTACCCTGGTATTACTGTGTCCCATTGATTATCCTCATTCCACGAAGTTTCTGTGATGCCTGTTATATCAATATCTCATTTAATATGAGGCACTCTACTTCAGCCATCTTATTATTTAGACTTCTAGCATTTGTATATAAGCACTTTAAAAAGTGTCACTTTTTAGCTGTCTGCCATTACATAATGTAATTGAATGGGAATCTTTTTAATTTGACTGTTTCTCATCAGATCCTACCTGTATTTTATCATCTTCCATCCTCTCCTCCTTACTAGGACATAGAGCATCTCCATTAATAGATCCTCCCCTAAGGGATGCCTCCGGCCGAACCATGTGCTCCTCCGCGCCTGTCAGCTTTCCCCAGCCCTTAGTTTAAAAACTGCTCTATGAATATTTAATACCAATAGGGTGTTAATGCAACCTCCCTCTGGGGAGTTGATATGTCCCAGATCTGTATCCTCCAGCCACTAATGGGCAAAATAACTACACACATTCACAGGTCTGGTTCTGTCCAGCTGGGGGCAGTGCCCATGGATCTCTCCTTCGCACTATATGTGGAGTAACCTCTCTCCCCTCCTCCTGCAGACGTTCTGCGGTTTGACAACACCTACAGCTACCTTCATGCCAAGAAGGTCAGCTACACAGTGGAGGTTCTGCTGCCAGACAAGAAGTCGGAGGAGCAGATCCAGCAACTGGAAGAGACCATGAATGAGTTGGACCTCAACAATGCCCACCAGTGATGGCTCTTAGAGCCCCCTCATCGTCTGACCCCCACCACCAGTCCCACTCCCAGCTCTCTCTGCACAAGCAAACCCAGGGCTTCTCCCAGACCCACCCAGCCATGGGGAAGTGAAAGTGGAACCATTCTCCAGAGAACCTCTGCTAGTTGCCATTAGAACGTTCAGGCAGCTTCTCTGGAGTGATCTTTCGGGCATTCCCTCACCCTGGGCTGGCCGTGGGGCGTGGAGGGGGTGTTTGTAGGCAGGGGCAAGGACTCTGCAGAGTGGAAGGTTTCCCATCTCTTCTTTGCAGCTGCCTAGAATGAACATAGCTGAGCTGGGGAGTCAGCGTCTGCATGGCCAGGGTCTGGGATCTAGCACTCTGTGCCCAGACATGCATCAGTTCAGGCTGCCAATCCAGCCAGCATCTGACAGGTTAATCTGTCCCTGATCTGAACTCCAGGCTTTAAGCACTTGGGGCCAGGGGGAGGGTCATGGGGTGTACAGGAGGGAAACCTCTCATATTATCGGTGGGTTTGCCCTCCACCTGGGCTGAGCTGAAAACAAGTTGGGAAAGGGGCACTTCTTGGCATGTCTCCTATAGCACAATGAGGTGCAACAGCTGAGAGCCCAAGTCTTGGGGTGGTAGCAGCTGGTGTTGGTGGCAGAGCCCTGGCCATCCAGGCCAGCACAGAGCTTTGCAGGAGGGCAGGATGCCCCTTCTTCCCCACCCCTCCGAAAACCTCCCCAGCACTTGTCTGTGTAATTCACTGCCTTGCTCATTAACATTCACACCTAACAAAGGGCTGGAGCTTCCCTGGGGCCAGTGGATCCAGGCTTCACAGTCCCAGGGGGCATACCCATAGCGCCGTAGTGAGGAATGCATTGGGCTCCATGGCCCAGTGTGCCCTAGAGGGGCAGGGATCTGTAAAGACCAATCAGCTACAAGGGAGTGGGGCAACTTGAGAAAGCAAATCACAGTGGGGAGGAGGGGCAGGGCCTGGGGAGTGGGAAGCACAGACATAGTGGGAGGGGAAGTGGGATGTAAGGGCTTGTTTGGGGCATCTTCCACCTTAACGTCAAAATCAATAATACAGAGCAAATCCCAGAGACGGCAATATCACCGTTCATGCTCCCCTCCCCGCCCCCAGGGCTGGCCTGAGGCATAAACACATGTCACTGCACTTTAAGGAGGACCCAGGAATTCAGAAGGTGGCCTGACCTATCTTCCCCCCTCTGTGAAGGAAACTCATGGTTGGCCTCTCCCTTCTGCAGTCCCAGCAGGAAGCCTGGCCCCTGCCAATCATAAAGCCAGCCCATCCTGGGGCACAAGGAGGGGAGGTTCCCATGAGACTCACACCCAGCGAAGCTTTCAACAGCCTCATTTTCCAGGTCAGCATCAAGAGCCGGTGGGGTGCTCCAGGGCCACTGAATTCCTGACCACTCAGCTGGGCCAGAGTCAGGGGCGGCTCTATGTTTTTTGCCGCCCCAAGCCTGCGGGCGGTCCACGGTCACGTGGATTCTGCTGCGAGTCTGCTGGTGATCTGCCGGTCCCGCAGCTTCGGCGTACCCGCCACTGAATTGCCACTGAAACCGCGGGACCGGTGGAGCTCCCGCAGGCATGCCGCCGAAGGCCTCCTGACTGCCACCCTCACAGCGACTGGCAGCCTGTCCCCCGCGGCTTGCCGTCCCAGGCAGGCGCTTGCTGTGCTGGTGCCTGGAGCTGCCCCTGCCCAGAGTTATGTGCAATGAGGACATTGGTTCTGAATGCAGCTGTTGCCCATTTCACTGACTTCCCAACCCTCAGCCTGCAGGACCTGATCCCCATCCACAGGGGAAAGGGAGCAGCACTAGGGGTGGGGTAGGAAAAAGACTGCACAGGGGGGCCAGGAGCAGGTGTACACTGCAGACTGTATACTGCGTTAAGGGTGCAAATGGAGCAAGTGGAAATGCCTGAGCCAAAGACACATCAGAAAGCCAGCTCTAGATTGGAACCAAGATGGCTCAAGCAGCCACAAGCAAGTGGAGGTCTCCCATGCAGTTGCACTGTGTTCTGGAACACAGAGAAACAGCCAGTGCAAATTGTATGTGCAGCAGATCCCAGAGACAGCAAAGATGGGATACAGTCCCTGCGCAGCTCTGATTTTCAAGGACATCTCTAGAACGGCCAAGCACGGTGTCAATATGGGAAAGCACTGACCATAAAGGGGGAACCGGTGGATTTCATGAAGGACAAATTCCTCCCAGGTTTTGAAGGAGTCCCGAGGCTGCAGCACTCACTCAGCTGTCTGGAAAAAATATGGCACTTTTTATTCTTTGGATCATGGACAGTAGAAGAAAATAATTAATAAGTTAGTATGTGATGGGTGGGCATTATGAGGCTATACAGCCTAGACTGTATCACCCCATCTGTGCCTCAGGCTCTGACCATCCCAGGTGGGCCATACTGGGTGATACAGCCCAGCTTGTGTCAGCCCATCAGTGCCTTACATAGGTTGCACTGGTAATAGGAACTCTAGTCTTAAAGGGGGACCAGGTCTCTTCTTCCAGGGAATGACTAGCTCTGTAGGTTGTGTTTCTTTAGAAGGGATGTTTACAGGACCATGAGTATAGCATGATTGTTAGCAGGTGGCAAGGCCATCAGGAGGCTGCTGGCTCTGCAGCCTTTACAGAAGCTCCAGGCTGGAAAGGTTACAAAATGAGAGTAAATTCACATAGGAAAGGGAAAAGAATGGAGCCATCTGGAGCCTCCATCACAGCCACTAGCTCCCAGCCCACATGCCCTTTCAATTCCTCGTGTGCCAGGATAAACATCAGAGGTGAGATGGTTTGGAATAACAATGGATAATTATAGGATGGAATAATATATATTTTGTGCTATCTCATGGTGTTCACAGGCTTTATTAGTAAATGGCTGAACAGATCATTGTCTCATCTCTTCTTTTGGGGGTGTGGGTTCATAAATGCTCCAGGTGGCCACAGCCCTCACCATTGTGCTCACACCAGCTGAGAGTCCTTCCCCGCTCCCTGCAGCAAGAGAGCCCCACATTGGTTTAATATCATGGGGGTTTAAGCCAAACTCATGACTTAGGGGGCCTCGTTATGAATATTCGGGGTTGTCAACAGCCACTGCTGCAGCAACAGCTGACTTCCCACCACACCCAGCATCCCCCCCCCCCCCCCCCCCCCCCCCCCCCCCCCCCCCCCCCCCCCCCCCCCCCCCCTCCACCCCCAGCGTCCCCTCCCCCCCCCGTATCCCATCACCCCCCCAGCCAGCGTCCCCTAAACCCCCCGCGTCCCCCCAAACCCCCCCCCCCCCCCCCCCCCCAGCCGGCACCTCCCCCCCCCCCCCCGTATCCCATCCCCCACCCACCCAGCGTCCCCTAAACCCCCCCCGCCCCCCCCCCCCCCCACCCCCCACCCCCCCCCCCCCCCCCGCCCCCCCAACACCCCCCCCCCCCCCCCCCCCCGCCGCCCCCCCCCCCCCCCCGCCCGTCGCCCGCCCCCCGCCCCGCCGGCGGCCCCCCCGCCCCCAGCGTCCCCGCCCCCCCCCGTATCCCATCACCCACCCACCCAGCGTCCCCTAAACCCCCCGTATCCCATCACCCACCCACCCAGCGTCCCCTAAACCCCCAGCGTCCCCTCAGCTCCCCCCTCCGCCTACCATCCATATCCTCCATCGAAGCACCCGTCCCGGCCCCGCCCTCCTAAGCCAGCTTGCGGGCTCGGTACCCGGCCCAGCCCCGCACGCGCAGGCCCAGAGCCGTGGTGGGAGGAGGCTCCATGCAGCTGAGACCCCTCCGCACAACCTCAGTAGCGGCCTCTTTAAGGGGAGGAGTCACTAGTGTTGGGAGGAGGGATGCTAGCGCAGGGGCAGTACTGCCTGAGCCCCCCCCGCTCGCTCGCTCGCTGGAAACATATACGCGCATGCGCATTATCATGCGGGTCGCTTCCGGGGTAGTAGCTTCCGCAGCGTTTCCCCGTCACGTGGGTGCCTGGACCGGAACTCTCGGCAGGCATCTTTATTCGGGGCGGAAGGACTCCACGGTCGGAATGGGCGGAACCACAGAGGAGGAATTGGAAGGGGGTAAATTAGAGACCGTCTGAAAATTCTTGTCCCCAACCTGGGCGGGCAGCAGGGGAAGTGATCAGCTCCGCTGTCTCCTCTCCCAGCCCGCTCCAGGTCCCCGTGTCCTCCCCTAGCCACTTCCAGCTCCTCTACCCCCACGTCCCTTTCTCCTCGCCCACCCTGCGGGATCCAGGTCCCATCTCCGTCCCGAGCCAGTCCCGGCCTCACCCCGCCGGCCCCAAATCCCCATCTCCCTGCCCAGCCAGTCCCGGCCTCCTCCCCCCGCCGACCCCAAATCCCCATCTCCCTGCCCAGCCAGTCCCGGCCCCCTCAGCCCGCCGGCCCCGAATCCCCATCTCCGTGCCCAGCCAATCCCGGCCTCCTCACCCCGCCGGCCCGAAATCCCCATCTCCCTGCCCAGCCAGTCCCGGCCCCCTCAGCCCGCCGGCCCCAAATCCCCATCTCCCTGCCCAGCCAGTCCCGGCCCCCTCACCCCGCCGGCCCCAAATCCCCATCTCCGTCCCGAGCCAGTCCCAGCCTCCTCCCCCCGCCGGCTCCAGGTCCCCATCTCCGTGCCCAGCCAGTCCCAGCCTCCTCACCCCACCGGCCCTGTCACGGAGTCCCCAGGCGATGCTCTGGAACTGTTCCCCACAGAGCCAGTCAGGACTTTGGGGAGCCTCCTCTCCCTCGGAGCAGACTGTCTGCAGGGCAAGGAGCTCACACGGCTTCACCTCCTGGGTCTGACCGTGGAGCATTCAGCATATGCCCCTCCGTGCGTTTCCCACAGCGAGTCCACCCAGGTGGGGTCCTGAGGAAGCCAGAGGATCATGCACGCACCCCCCCACTTCGCAGTCAGACGTGACTCTCAGCCAGCCAGTAACACAGAAGGTTTATTTAGAAGACAGGAACACAGTCCAAGACAGATCTTGCAGGTACAGACAACAGGACCCCCTCAGTTAGTTCCATGGGGGGAGGGGGGGAGACCAGAGCCCCGTTGGGAGACCAGAGCCCATCTGGGCTCCTCTCCATTTCCCCAGCCATCTCCAAAACTGCAACTCCCTCCAGCATCTTACTCAGCCTCCCACCGGCTCCTCCCCCAGCCTTTGTCCAGCTTCCCGGGCAGAGGTGTCACCTGGCTCCACCCCCTTCCTGTTATGTGCTCAGGTATCCTCCCTCAGGGAAAGTCTCCCATCCCCCATGCTGACCGTCCCAGCAAAACTCCCTTGCAACCTTCCCAGGTCAATGCTCCCCACTCAGTATTCAAAGAACACATTAAGAACATTGCCACTTCGTCACAGGCCCCAAATCCCCATCACCGAGCTCAGCCAGTCCCGGTCTCCTCACCGCATCGGCTCCAGGTCCCCATCTCCGAGCTCAGCCAGTCCCGGTCTCCTCACCGCATCGGCTCCAGGTCCCCATCTCCGAGCTCAGCCAGTCTTGGTCTCACCAGACTCTTCATCACAATCTATTCCCTCCTCTCCCTCAACCCAGCATTTGTTCCCTCTGCTTTGAAATCAGGTGTCTTCCTCCTCCACTGTCTGGGCGGCAGCAGAGTGGTACTGAATAAATGGGCTCCCCGCTTTCAGGGGGTACACAGCCCTACACAGGCCCAGAGCAGGCATTACAGGGAAAGTGCTTCTGTGCTGCTGTAATCGTGGGCTGCAGGAAGCATGCTCAGTGCCTTTGTGGCCCCTGTGCAGTCCAGTCACACACAGGCACTGTGAGGGGATGAACCATGCCTCTCTGGGGATCGTGCATGCGCAGCCTGGTCAGTACTAGCAGCTGTAAGGGGCTGTGGCATGCTCAGGGCTACTCTACACTTGAAATACTACAGTGGCACAGCTAGAGCATGGCAGCAGATGGAAGAATTCTTCCATCCACCTAGCACTGTGTACACCAGGTGTTAGGTCAGCATCACTTCGCCACTCAGGGGTCTGTATAGACCAGGGGTCTCAAACTCAAATGACCTCGAGGGCCACATGAGGACTAGTACATTGGGCCGAGGGCCGCATTTACTGACACCTCCCCCCCCGCCGCCCTCGGCCCCACCCCCACTCCACCCCTTCCATGAGGCCCCGCCCCTGCCCCGCCTCTTCCCACCCCTTCCCTACCCCCATTCCAACCCCTTCCCCGAAATCCCCACCCCAACTCTGCCCCCTCCCTGCCCCCAGGGGGCACAGGAGGGGTGTGGGGTACGGTGGGGGCTCAGAGCAGGGTGTCGGGTGCAGGGTGTGGAGGGGGTTCAGGGCAGGGGGTCGGGGTACAGCAGGGGGCTCAGGGCAAGGGGTTGGGGTGCAGGGTGCAGCAGGGGGCTCAGGGCAGGGTGTCAGGGTGCGGGGTGTGGCGGGGGCTCAGGGCAGGGGGTCGGGGTGCGACAGGGGACTCAGGGAAGGGGGTCGGGGTGCAGGAGGAGTGCGGGGGGCGGGCTCCAGCCCGACCCGCACCGGGGGCAGGGCAGGCTCCCTGCTTGCCTGCCTGCCTGCCCTGCCGCCGCGTCACACCAGGAAGCAGCTGGAACCTGGGGGAGGAGGGGCGCAGGGGTGTGTGTGGCTGTTGCTTCAGGCACCGCCCCCAGCAGTTCCCATTGGCCGGGAATGGGGAACTGTGGCCAATGGGAGCTGCTGGGGGCGGTGCCTGAAGCAACAGCCACACACACCCCTGCGCCCCTCCTCCCCCGGGTTCCAGCTGCTTCCTGGTGCGGCGCCGCGGCAGGGCAGGCAGGCAAGCAGGGAGCCTGCCCTGCCCCCGGTGCTGGTCGGCCAGGTAAACGTTGTGGGGGGAGAGGGCAGGGGGGCCGGGAGGAGCTCGCGGGCCGCGTGTTTGAGACCCCTGGTATAGACCTAGCCTCAGCGAGGATGGGATCTTGTGAGATTTTAGGTGCTAAAATCAAAGACAGCCACAAAGGCCAAATTTCCACTCCTTGCTCCAGAGCATGGGGGCACTAGTGCACTCAAAGAGAAGGGCACCAGGATAATTTAATGGGGTTTCCCCCAGCCTTGTTCTCAGAAATGGCTGAACCATTTCGGCTGGATTTTTTCCCAAAATAATTCCGCCTGAGGCAGACACCTGGCCTGGAGAATTTAAGCTGAAATGGTTAAAGCCTGGCAGGGCTATAAGCAACTGAAAAGGGGATTCACACTGGGCAGTGTTGGGCACCCTTGACGGGTAATGCTCCCCCCCCCCCCCCCCCCCCCCCCCC